>JAJPUD010011711.1:0-21366 GCA_023553655.1 Myrmecobius fasciatus
AGATCAAGAAACAAATTCTGGCGTTCTTTTTGCTGAGAGCTAAAATACCCAAGAAAGTTCAGGGTATCCTGGATAGCTAAAAAGAGATAGGAAATTGGGAGAGAAAAAAAGCATAAAAAGAAAACTGGGAAAAAAATTTAAAAGGAAAGTAGGACTTAGACAAGGGATAGATCATGGGATCCTAGGTTTAGGGCTAGAAGGGCTTTCAGAAACCATCTAATCCAACCACCTTATTTTATACAGGAGGAAACTGAGACCCAGCCAGGAGAGGTAACTTGTCCAAGGTCATACATAGGATTATAGATCTGAGAGCTGAAAGGGACCTCAGAGGCTCTCATTTTACAGTAAAGGAAATTGAGATCTAAGGAGATTAATTGACTAGCCCAAAATCACACAGTGAATTTGAACCTAGGTATTTTGACTTTAGAACCAATATTCTTTCTTCTATACTTTGCTGCCTCTCTTGGATGGTGGTTAGTCCAGTTTGATTGGAATACTAGGTACAAGGTGGGGAGGAGTATAAGAAGTTGGGTAGCAAAAACCATGGCTGATGATTTCTTGGATTCTCCTCTCTTAGATAACGCAGCTTAGCCTCATGGAAGGTGGCAATGTAACCACAATGAGTGAGTTTGTACTGTGGGGGATTCCAGAAGACCCCGAGCAGCAGAAACTCCTGTTTGGTCTCTTCTTGCTCATGTACTCTGTGACCTTGGTCGGCAATCTGAACCTCATCTTTCTCATCAGAATCTACCCCAAAATCCACACTCCCATGTACTTCTTTCTTAGCCACCTTTCCTTCATTGATTCCTGCTACTCTTCAGTCACAGTTCCCAGGATGCTGGAGGATTTGCTGTCAGAGAACAAAGTTATCTCTTGGTCTGGATGTATGACACAGTTGGGGTTGTTCATTGTCTTGGCCACAGCAGAACTTTACCTCTTGGCCTCCATGGCTTACGACCACTATGTTGCCATCTGTAAACCACTGCTTTACCCTGTAGTCACGTCCTGTAGGACCTGTACTTCCTTTGTGATTGCTTGCTATGCTGCTGGGATCATCAATTCTCTGACAGTTATGAGCTCCATCTCACAGCTCTCCTTCTGCAGGGCCAACATGGTCAAGAGCTTCTTCTGTGACATCCGCCCACTCCTGGCTCTGTCCTGCTTTGACACCGAGATCTGTAACATCCTGGTCTTTGCCTTTGGTGCCTTTATCCAGATGAGCTCGCTACTTGTGATTGTGGTCTCCTACACCTTCATCATCACAGCCATTATGAGAATCCGTCTAGCTGAGGGCAAACGTAAAGCTTTTTCCACCTATGCCTCCCATATGACTACTGTTAGTCTGTTCTATGGGATACTTATATTCATATATTTACGGCCCACTTCCAACTCTGCCCCAAATCAGGACCAAGTGGTTTCCATCTTTTACACAATGGTCATACCCATGATGAATCCTATTATCTATAGTCTGAGGAACCAGGAAGTGAAACAGGCACTAAAGAAGATCCTATATAAGGGCCCAGTTCTCTGGGCATAATCATTGATTTATATTTAAATAAGGAAAAGGGACCTTTTCTAGACTGAAACTGTTACCTCTTCGCCCAGTTTTAGCTCATTGATTAATTCATGGTAATAATAGACAAAGTAATTAACGTGGTGGTAAGAACAATTTGAAAAATCTATTTTACAAATCTAAAATGGGAGAACCATGATAAAGAGGTAGTGTGGTAGATCTGGAGGGGCCAAAGTAACCCATAAGTTTACTGTGATGCTCTAATGCATACTCAGGCTGCATCAGGAGAGTATAATGTTGAAGACTAGATCATGGCAGTCTCAAAGTCTTCTGTCCTATTTAGACCACATTTTGAATACCATGTTCAGTTCTGAGTACCCCAATTTAGTAAGGACATTTAAAATCTATAATATGTGTGGCAGGGGTATGAGGATGAGACAAAAAGGATGGCAAAGGAATTCAAGTTCATACCCTATGAAAACTGGTTTAAGAAATTGGAGATATTCAACATAGAGAAGGGAAGACTTGCTGGGGGCATGAGGAACATGCTAGCCATCTTTAAATATATGAATACCTGAATTGAGAAAGAGGGATTTTTCTGTTATAAAAATAGGATTAAAAATCTATATAAACTTTAGTTATTTTTTCACTTTCCATAAAGATTCCCCTTGACAATTTTGATTTGTATAGGTCTAAATGTAAGACTAATTTGAATTGTATAATCTTTTTTTGCACATAATGGCATGACCCAGTCATTAACACCAAATACCTTTCCGCTCATTTATGTCTTCCTTATGTTTGTAGAAATTGTTTTGTAGCTGTATAAATCATGTGTATGTAGGTAGACTGTCTCCCAGATATATAATGTTTTTGCTACTTGAAGTGGAATTTTTTTCTATATCTTCCTCATAATAATACACAGAAAAGGTAATGATTTTGCAGATTTATTTTGTGTCTCCTATTTTGTTTGAAGCTATTCTCTTGATTGCATTGGGGAGGAGGGTGATTTCCTAGGGTTTTCTAAGTGGGCTGTCTTCATTTCTGTCTATACATTCTATGCCTGTCTTTCCAGGAATCTACATTCACAAACTGGAATTAATCCTTAACTCTTTTCTCTCTTTAATTCTTCATATCCAATTATCAGATCATAGCTCTAGAATTGGAAAGCATCTCAAAGATCATTTAGTCCAATATCTTTATTTTAAAGATGAGGAAAGTGAGATCCAGATATGGTGAGTAAAAGTAACACAGGTAGAACATATCAGTGATGGGAATTGAACCCAAATCCTCTGATTCTAAAGCCATTGCCTCCCAATTGTGACCTCCCAATTATTTGCTAAGTTTTCTTTATTCTATTTTCTCAACATTGATTTCATCTTTTTTCTCTACTCACATAAACACCATTCTAGTTCAAACTCTTATCTTCTCTCACCTGTACTAATACTCCTAATTGGACTACTTATTACCAACTGACCCCTTCCTTCCCCAGTATACACTGTTGCCAAAGTGATGCTCCTAAAGTGCAAGTTTGATCTTGTCACTATGTTTCTCAAAAGTTCCATTGGCTCTCCATTGCCTCTATGATCAAATGCCAACTCCCCCATTTTGAATTTAAAGCCATGCATAGAATGATTACATTCCCTTATATAAGCAATTACACAGACTTTACTCTCCTTCACTTCCTCTATACTCTAGTCAAACTGGACTACAAAGTTTTTTTCCTAATACAAAATTTAATATCTGGACCTTTTCAAGGGACCTCCCTGAAATGCATTACTCTAGCATATCTGACTCTTGGATTCTTAGCTCCCTTCAAAGTTCAGCTCAAGGGTTCTCTACTAAATGAGGTCTTTCCTGATTCACCTAACTGTTAGTACCCCCTCAAATTAATTTTTATTTGTATCTCCCTCGTACAAGAGAATATAGACACGAAACATTCTGTAAACCTTAAAGTACAATATATTTTTGCTACTGCTACTACTACTATGACTACTATTACTACTATGAGGATTATGACTACAATGACAATGACAATGATGATGACTACTATGACTACTACTACTACTGCTGCTGCTACTGCTCCTACTACTACTATTGCTGCTGCTATCATTATCATCATCATAGGTGTAAATATTGCTACTCCTGATATAGAATGCTAGGCCAGGGCTGATTTGCTTTAGTCTTGTATCTCCAGTTTCTAGTCCAGTACCTGGCACATAGTAAACAATTCATTAAAACTTGTTGATTATGATTGGTTAGTTAATATTATCCATAAAAACACAGAAATGGTTGGTTATTATCCTCAGAAAGAGATAATTTTTCCACTTCATTGGCAATGTTCATTCCCTTAATTTAATTTTCCTGTCTTATTGATACAGCTGACATTTTTAGTATAGTCCAAAAAGGAGACTGTGAATATCCTTGTTTCACCCCTGATCTTATTTGGAAAGCTTCCAGAATCTCTCCTTTATAAATAATGATAGGTCTTAGCCTTAATTAAATCTTTTCGATCATATTATGGAAAGGTCATTCCATCTCTTTGCTTCTTAGAATTGTTAACACAAATGAATGCTATATTTTCCTAAAGACCTTTTTGCATCTACTGAGATTATCATTTCATTTTTATAACTTCTATTATTACACAACTAACTATACTAATTGTGTTGTTAATTTTTAACAATGCTTATATTCCTGTTAATAATAATTAAAAAAAATACCAACAATTAGATTTCAAGTCATAGCAGCATTATGATCATGAAGTAAGTGTTTTTAATAGAACTTTTTGTCATTCCAGTTATGCATTGCTCATGGGTCTGGGATGATTCATAAGAAAAAGCATTTGTGGAGTAGACTGAGGTGCAATTACCCCCTCTTCACCCTGTACCCCTACTGGAAGTGAGATGGTTTCTCTGGGGTTAGGATAATCCTTTTGTGACTAGACAGATGAAGTTGTACTGAGCTGCAAGACAGGGTACAGGGGAATGCTATTTTTATGATCTCTCCTTATAATTAAAATATTAGCTAGCATTTATATATTGCATTAAGGTTTGTATAGTGCTTTACAAATATTATCTCCACTTGAACCTTATAATAACCTTGGGAAATAGGTGCTATTATCTCCATTTTGCAGATGAGGAAACTGAGGCAAATAGGGTAAAGTGATTTTCCCAGGGTCACATAGCTGATGAGTGACTGAAGCCAGATTTGAACTCAGGATTTCCTAATTTAAAGTCCAAATCTATCCACTGTGATTATTAAATGCCTTCTTTTTGTTAGAATTTTCTGCAAGGGCACAAGACAAGGAATACAGAGCTGGACGACATGCCAGAAGTGGAAAGGATAGATCTGTCCTAACTCATCTCAGCTTCCCTCACTCCCTACACACATTGCAACTGATCCTGACCAGGGGTCTATGACAGGGAATCCTACTTAGTTAAGGGTACAAATTAAGCAGTTGGAGAATTAAGCATCTTCCATTTCTTTTATGGAAAACTAAATCAAAGCCATTTGCACATCTTCCCTGATTCTCCTTTGGTCCATTTTTCTGAAATATTGACAAGAGAGCAAAGTTGAAAAAAAAAACACTGTCTTATTCTCCTATGTCTTCACCTTCTTCTCCTGCATAGTGCTTCTTTATTGTGGTCTTCTCCAGTACTCATATTCTATGGGGGACACTCACTGTGTTGGGTGGGTCACTTCTAGACTTTACACCAAGACATTTGCCAAGGTTGTGAAGTGCAGTGCTGAGATATGGCTTATCTGTGAGGTACAGATACAACTATACTGGATTTGGAATCAGGAGATACACTTTTGATTCCTGACTCTGCTCCTTGTGAAGTGGGTGGTCTTGAGCAAGTCACTTCACTCCTTCCTAAAAGAAGATATTCTGATTAGATGACCTCTAAGGTCCCTTCCAACTCTAAGTCTCCTGTGATACTAGACCAGTTACAGAGTAGAGCTACCCAAGCGCCAGAATGACTGTCGTGGCAGATAGCCACAGCAGTGTTGGCCCCTTTCGTTCTGACCATTCTTACACACAGGCTTCTTAATTTCTGTTTCTGCTGCGTTCTTCTGGCACGGATCACATTCTCTTATTTAACTTGTAAGGAAGCACCGGCCCCACTTTTCCATCTGCATTCCATAGAACTAATGTCCTTTTCCAAGGTCTGGCCTAAAAGCAAAAAGGACATGTTATCCATTGGGGACAACAGTGACCTTCCACTGGCAAGATGGGATTCTTTTAAGAGTTTCTCCTGGGGTGGAACTGGGAGGGTATCAAGTCATTCTCACTCTCCACAGTAATTCTTCTTGGCATAAAGGGAGGGAGGGAAGAAAGAGAGGGAGGGAGGGAGGGAGGGAGGAAGGAAGGAAAGGAGGAAGAGAGGAAGGAAGGGAGGAAGGAAGAAAGGAAGGAAGGAAGGAAGGAAGGAAAGAAGGAAGGAAGGAAGGAAGGAAGGAAGGAAGGAAGGAAGGAAGGAAGGATTTTTAGGAACCTATTAAGGCCATACATTTTTTGTGTTTGTGTTTGGGGAAGGGAGGAAGCAGTGCATGGATCCACCAAGTATATAACCTTCAAGCCAAAGACTAGTAACAGATAAAGCATCAGTTGTACCTCTAATGTAGCTGTTGAGATGACTATAAAAACAGGTCCAATCAGGAGGAGAAAGAAGACCCTTACCAAGAGATATTCAGAACCTGAGATCCATTTTAATCATAGAAGAGGTTTGTTTTTTTTAAGAACTAGAAGGGACTTTCAAGATCACTTTGTCTATCCCTCTCTTTTAATAGATGGGGAAACTGAGGTCTAGGAAGAAAGGATTTGCCTCAAATCACACAGTGAAGAAGAGGCAGAGCTGGGAGAAGATCTTAGGTCTCCTAACTACTAATATTTTCTTTCAACTACATCACATAACATTGTATAAGACAGAAGAGAGAAATGTACTAACCCAGTGCATAACCATAATAGGCAAAGATGGGAATGAAAGGCAATGAGTTATAGTGGATAGATCTGGGTTCAAGCCCCACCTTTGATACTGGAAAGGGGAAAGGAGTAGCATTTACATAGTACCTACCACACACCAGCATGGTGCTAAGAACTTTCCAAATATCTCATTTGATTTGCATAACAACTCTGTGAGATAGGTGTTATTATTGCCCCCATTTCACAGTTGGGTAAACTGAGGCAAATAGCAACCAAGTGACTTGATCAGGGTCACAAAATTAGTAAGTATCTGAAGCTAGATTTGAATTAGATCTATTTGACTCCAGGCCCATTGCCCTACCCTCTGTACCACCTAGCTGCCTAGGTGTAACATGCAAATAATGACTGCATGATCCCAAGCAAGTCACTTAACTTCTCTGGGCCCAAGTCAGTCCTTTAAAATAATAAGTTGTAGACCAAGTTTCCAATCTACTTTGGTAGGATCCTAGATTTAGAGCTAAAAGGGACCTATCCCAGAACACTAATGCCATCCACAGTATCCCTGACAAGTCCCCATTCAATGTCCTCTTGAAGATACCTGGTCACATATTATTTTCCAGGGGATAATAATGATATTTTATAGATATCTTCAAGAGAACATGATGAATCCTGACCATGCAGCCAAAAGTAATTTCTCATCATCTGGCCTCTATATCATGTTTACACCAGAATCTATGTTGTTCCCAATCTTGGAGTGTGAGGAGAGGATATTGGGATGTGTCTGTGGTGCTCCTGTTGAGAAGTTATGGCAAAAAAAGAAATAAACATATTATGTAGGCAGGAGATTAGACTTGTAACCGAAGACAAGAGAAAGATGGCAAGTCTTTTGGCCTAACATGTTTTTATTTAGATGGACAGGCCCTGAAGAAGTTCATGTTGCAGATTACGGCATAAGGGTCTCCCTCTGTTTCACTTAGGAGGTTCAGCCTTAGAATTACAGGCTCAGAATTACAGAGGCTCAAATTACATAACTCAGGTGAGTTATGACCATGAGAACTACAACTCAAAAGATCTAGATAGAAGAAGAAGCTAATCCATCAAGGAAAGACTTGCTTGATGATATGGAGTGAGGGAAAGTGAAAAAAACAGGGAAATAATTTATATAAAGACAGCAACATTGTAAAGACTGAAGATTTCTGATCAATGCAATGACCAATCTCAGTTCCCAAAGACTCATAATGAAGCCTGCTATACTATCATCTCTTGAGAAGACTCAAGATGTGGAATGAGATAAAAAAATCACTGGACATGGCTAATGGGAGAATTTACTTCTCTTGATTATATATTTGTTATAAAAATTTTCTTTTTTTCCCATATAGGTGGGGATGTGGGAGCGAGAGAAAAATGTTTTTAATTTTTAGAAAAAAGAGGTGGTTAGAAAATGAGGTTCAAGCTATCAGAGGCATCAGCAGAAACTCCCAAAAGTCAAATAACTTCCAAGGCTCAGAGTACACTTCAGGAGAGAGAAGTTGAATCCCAAAATTTAGGAAGTAACTTTGGGGCTCAGGTAGGGAAGAGTTGTATAGAGTTTTTTTTTAAGGGATATGGGTAAAAGAGGAGCCACTTTCTTTTCTTTAATTTTGTATATGTAAGGTCAAAACTACATTTTCACATTTCAATCAATCAAAAGAACTTAGACTAAGTTTGAACAGTCTTTGAAAGACATCTGACGAAATGACTCAGACAAGTGATCTGTTCTACTTGGCTGTAGGATTTCATTATCCCCTCTGGGTCCCATGTGAAAGAATTGAACTTACCGAAATAAGAAGCTTTTTCCAGAATTCTGAGCATGTCGCAATACAGAATAGTACTGAGGAAAAATCTCCTTGGCTGAGGAGAAGGGGAGGAGAGGCCTCAGATCTGGCCAGGTCTTCTTTCTGCTCACTAACCTGTGACCTCTCACACCCATCCTCTACCCCACCCCACCCCACTCCACCTCACTTAGACCAAAGAATTACTTTTTATCTTTGAAGGATTTGTAAGTATTGTCCCATCAGTGTCCTAAATGGCTTCCCCAAATAAGTTGGTGACAGTGATTGCATCACTGGGAGCCAAGGATAGACTGGATTCATGGCCCTTCAAGGAGTTCAGTAAAAAGACTATCTATTCCTAAGAGAAATTTGTTGAACACTCCAAGAAAGGGAACAATGTCTTCTAGCAACTGAGAATTGTTACCTAAACCTTTGTCACATATGTGGTCTAAGCGCAAGTCCACTTCCCCCTAGAATCTGAATGTAGTTGATGGAGAGTGACTGTATGATAGTGTGTGTGTGGGGAGCGGTTGTATTGTACTCAAACTGTTTTAATTGTGTTTCATCTCAGTAAATACCCATTTCCAAAAGCAATTCAAGACCAGTTGACTAAATGGGGGAATCTCCAATGACACTGGAACCTTGAGAGGGAGATATAGCCAAACTCTAGAGATCTGGTTCATTAGTGGGAATGACAACTTAGAGCTAAGGATTGAAGAATCCTTAGAGCTTAAATAAGGTATGTTTTATTTTTATTCTGAAAGTGAAAAACACCAAACAAAATGAACACTTCCATATACACAACAGCACAATAATAGAGGAACACACACAAAACCACAAAACTCTGTCTTCAGCTAGCCTTTCTTTTTAAGTATCTAATAAATTCAACCTGTAGCTCTCAGACTTGTTCTTTCTGTGCCTGTGGGAGTCACTATCCCCTGCTTCAGCCAGGGATTAAAGTGTGGTATCTTGGACATGATTGATGAGGGCCCAAGAGTAGACAGGGCCTGCCTGAGCGCTAGACATCCATGCTCCATATTGATTGATGGGAGAGAGAACATTCCAGAGGATGAAAAACAGCAACCAGGGCAGTCAAATCCATAGCAAGGAAACAGGACTGAGTTAATATTAAGGTCAAGACCCTTCAGAAGAAAGTTGGGCAGAAGGGTGCTCAAGGGGGAGACAAATGTTCTGAAACTATTGAAGCCCGAGATTAATGACAAGAACCTTTGTCTGTGAAATCATTAACCTTTACATCTATTGCAATACTCCTCCATACCATGTATTCTCTTTGTAGGGCTTTATAAGAAATGCCCTTTTAAACACTTGAGAAATTTCTGTGTTATTTTAGGGGGCCTAGAAAACACTGTGGTACTTCTAAAGAAAGGGGGCTGGGGTAAAGGAATTGGGGGATTGGTGACATCAGTGATCCAAGACTTGTCTAAGCGTGTATATTTTGGAAGTGACAGATAAATCCTAAGACAGGGTTTTTGCCCTAGCAGAAGCCTCAAGAAGCTTAAACTCTTACCAGGGAGGCCAGATATATCAAAAAGACTATACATAAAAATACACTGAATCCAAACTATCTCTGTATATATATCTAGGTATGTATCTATGTATGTAGGCATTTATCTAATAGGTTGTGGAAGGTAGCACCAAGTTATGCTGAGTAGTGGTTAAGGCCATACAAAAGGGAGCTTTTTGGAAGAAGAGGCTGAGGATGATAGTGACTGGCACTGGTTAAAAGAAATGGAGCTACGGTGACAACTGTGCACTGTGATGACTGTTCAAACATGCTTGATGTCAACATACTGATTCTGTGCCATTTTTTTTCAGATGGGATCTGAAAGATGGACAAGACTGAATTGTTTTTCTGTCACTTAACCAAAGTTTCCATTTCTCCTTTATTATAGTCCTCAAGATACTAAGGGATTCCTTGGTCAAACACAAGGCTATTTCCTTTGCTTGGCATGGTGTAAAGTTGTTAATGTTTCTGCTCTTTGCTATCACCAAGTGCTACTTCTTGGCTTTCACGGTGTATGACTGCTATGGTATACTATGTTACCCATCTGTCACTATTGTGTTGCTGTGTCTCAGATACATTGTATTCAACATCTGTATTTGCTATTTTCTCCATAGGTGAGGTCTTCATCTTCCTGGAAGGTTTGATGTTATTATTTACCTTCTATGTCACCTTTATTTAATTTTATTTATTCTTTATTTCTTTATTTTATTTATTCTTTATTTAGCTTCAATGTCATCATCAAGAGCTTCTTTGACATCCCTCTTTTCTTGGCCCTTTCCTGCTCAGACACACCTAAATGAGAGTTCCTTTTTTCCACTGGGGGCATTTTCCAAATCAGTTCCCCACTGACCATTTTGCTCTCATTACTGTCATTGCTGTTATCCTGAGGATCCACTTGACTTTGGGTAAATACAAAGCTTTCTCCACTTTCTCCCATTTGACTGCTATCAGCCTCTTTTATGAGACCCTCATTTTTGTGGATATGCAGTCCCCATCTAGCCACTCTTTAAATCTGGCCTGAATAGTGTCCATTTTCTCCATGTTGATATTTCCCAGGGAAAACCTCATTAGCTATATCTTGAGAGACGGGGAATGAGAGAATTCATAAAATAGTTGTCCTTTTAAGGATTAAATATAGTCTGGCTAAGAAACCCACTAAGAGGCATTTGATCAGTATTTTCCTTTCATCTAGTAGAAAGTTCCTTTGGTAAAGTCTAATGGAAAGGACTCTTGGTAAATAATTTCCTTTGGTCTAATATGAGTTGAAGAGTTCTGAGTTTGGGTCTCAGCTCTGCCATTAGGGTCTTGTGCACCATGGTTACAAATAACTCACTGAACAAATATCAGTTGTCTGCCGTTATAATAATCTGTGATGATACAATCTTCCTGAGACAGCTCAAACTGGCTGTCTGAGATAGTGGCTGTCTGAGATGCTGCCACATCAACCTTTGGGCATATTTGAGTGCCCTAGACATAACACTTAGTGCAGGATGACTCAGAGCAAGTCACTAAAATTTTCTAAGCCTGTTTTTCCTCCTCAGAAAGATGGCAAGAAGAGTTGGGGAAAACCCTCTGTTGCCCCTTCAAACTCTCTAGAGGTCAGAGTGATTCTGGTCATTAAAATTTCTCGGATGTCGCGCCGTCTTTATATTTTATGTATTTGCCATCCCCTTTATGTTAAGTTTGAGGAACCAGGAGATTAGGCAGAAGATCAAGAGCCCCCAGAATAATGTTTTCAGCCCCTCTGGATATAGGATCCTAACTCTAGAACTCAAATGAACCTTGATGGCCATCCAGCCCAATCCCCTCATTTGTCAGATGACAAATTATGGTACAGAGAGGTGAAATAACCCCAGGGTCAAGTAGCTAGTAACTATCTGATGTGGGATTTGAATCCAGGCCTTCTTAACTTCCTAATATCACATTCAATGCTCCCTCTATGTATGATACTGCATTGCTCTTTTGGCCAGGAAGTTTGCATTTTATCTTCAAGGTACCAGGGAGATTTTCCAGCAGGGAAACAATGTGGTTGTGTCTATCTTATAAAGATTATTTTAGATTAAAAGGGAAAGAGAGAAACATTTATTAAGGGCCTACTATGCAGAAGACACCAGATATAAAAAGCCAAAAAATTATAGTTCTACCTTCAAGGAGTTTATATTTTATCAGTCTATAATGCATATACTGAGAAATAAAGAAAAAATCTTGACAAAGTCATTTTGAGTCAGGTGAGAAGAGAGTACATTCCATGCATGAAGGACCACTTATGAAAAGTCTTGGAGAAGGAAGAGGGGGTGTCATTGTCTACAGAACAGTTTGCCTGGAGAAGATAGTGCATGAAGAGGAATAACATGAAATACAATTAAAAAGGTAAGTGGGAGCCAGATTATATAAGGATTTAAATGCTATGTTGAGGTGTCTTTTTTCCTAGGAGAAATAGAGAGCCACTGAAGATTATTGAGTAGGCGAATAACAATGTCAGTTCTGTGTTTTAGTATTCTCCCTCCATTTGTCAGCTGGGTGAAAGATAGGTTGAAAACAGCAGAGAATGAATCAGGAAGACCAACAGGAAGAAATTAGAATAGGCTAAGAGGGGATAAGGTTCTGAAATAGAAGAATGAGTCTGTGAGAAGGGGGCAGAGATTTCAGAGATATTGTGTAGGTAAAATCAAAACTGTTGGAAATGGGATGGGGCGGGGCAAGAATAAGTTTGTAAGCTTGACTGCCCAGAAGGTTGGTGGTTCCCTTAATAAAAAATAGGGAGATTTGGGGAAAGAGTGAATTTGGGAGGAAAATATAATGAATTCAATTTTAGACAACCTTGGAGAGAAGGTTCAAAAGAGCTCTGAAGTTGAAGAGACTGAAAGAGTCCAGGTCTGATCAGACATTGAATCATAAAACTGAGCACAGACTGAACCCTAAGCCTACTTACCCAATGACCGCTAAGAATAGCATCTGTATAATTCTCTAAAATTTACAAAGCATTTTACAGATACGATTTCATTTCTACTTCCCTACAACCCTGTGGGGTATATGCCACAGGTCCCCTTATTACTAATAAAAAACTCTGAGACTTGAAGGGGTTATATGATTTGCCCAATAAGTGCTAGGTATAAGATTTGAACTCAGGTCTTCCTGATTCTAAGCCCAGTACCCAATCCCATACTCCATGTTGCCTCTGTCCCAAAGAGTATTATCCCAATTGATTCTTAATGATAGACAAAGACCAGTTTCTAAATCCAGTCCCAAATGAAGTCTGACCTTAAACTCTAGCCATGAACTGAGTCCTAACCACAGTTCTAATATCCTCACCCTAAACACAGACTGAGGCTTGACCCTGTCACCTAGCTACAAACTAATCCCTCATACTAACTAGTTCACAGACTAAACCATAACCTTGGCCCCCAATTGTCACCTGAATCCAGCATTAGGCTATTGCTGATGCCTAAACCTAATTGAAGGGTGACTCTCTAAACCAGGTACCCTATAATACTTAGTACCAGCCAAGGATTAATTCTTAGCACAGGCCAGAAATATAATTCCAGTCACAGGCCAACCTCAAACATATACTCATCCCAATTCCTGGGGCTTCGAACTGAGCCATAACCCCAAACACAGACTGATACATAATTTTGAATCTAGAATAAACGTTAATTCCAACCTCAGACTGTCCTCATAAAATACCAGAATCACAAAATTTCAGAATTGGAAGAAGGAAAATCAGTGGCCAGCTAGCTCAAATTATATTGCCCTTCCTTGAAGACCTTTAATGAGCAGGAACTAAGTAACTCCTAAGTCAGACAATTACACTTTTGGCTAGCTCTGATGATTAGGAAGTTTCCCCAGACATTGAGAAGCAGAACAAAGCAGTGGATATAGAGTGGACCTTGAAGCCAACCTATCTCTGATATATACTGACTGTATGAGTCATTTACCTTTTCAGTGCTCTAGAGAGCTCTCTGAGTTTATAGGTTTCAGAGAGGCTACCAACCTACATTGATAGAAGGAGTTTCCTCACCTGGGAGTTCTCTATGGCATCATAGATGCAGTCTCTTTCCTTATCCCTTTCTGATATCAAACCTATATTTTCCTCTTTCTAATTGCTAGTTCTGTTCTCTGGGGACAAGCTGCACAAGTCTAGTAATGTCCCTTTTCTCTTCTCCTCTGTAAACATCCCCAGTTCCTTCACCATTCTTTGCCCTATCTGGAAACTCTCCAGTTTATTTTATTTTATTTTATTATTTTATTTTTTATTTGGAAAACATATGTATGGGTAATTCTTCAACATTAACCCTTACAAAGCTTTCTGTTACAAATTTCCCCCCCCATCCCCTCCCCTCCCTAGATGGCAGAATATCCACTACATGTTAATTATGTTAAAATACTTGACAAATCAAATATATATATATATATATATATATATATACATATTCCCACACTTATCATTGTTATGCAAGAAAAATCGTATCTACAAGAAAGAAAAATCAGATACAGGAAACACAATGCAAGCATGTGTTTGCTTGAAGCATGAAAATGTTATGTTGTGGTCCACATTTCACATCCCTCTCTCTGGGTGTATATGGCTCTCTTCAGTGAACAATTGGAAGTGGTTTGAAGCATTTCATTGCTGAAAAGAGCCATGTCCATCAGAACTGATCATCATACAGTATTGTTGTTGCCATGTATAATGATCTCCTGGTTCTGCTCATTTCACTCAGCATCAGTTCATGTAAGTCTCTCCAGGCCTCTCTGAAATCGTCCTGCTGGTTGTTTCTTACAGAACAAGAAACTCTCCAGTTTACCAATGCCACTTTTCAACTGTGGTACCCAGAAGTGATATAATATAATATCCCAGCTATGACCTGTCTAGGTCAGAGTACAGAGATAGCTTTTTTCCTGAGTTATAATTCTTTTAATGCAGCCCAAATTCCCATCGGCTTTTTTTGACTGCTGAATCACACTGTTCACTTATATTGAGCTTGCAGTCCACCCAAAGTCCCCAGAACCTTTTTCAGACAAATTGTTGACCAAAAGTACCTCTTCCAATCTTGAATGTGAGGTCTCTTATGGAAACAAAGTCTATGACTTCCTATCAATCCCTTTTGTTTTTTATCTTGTTCATTCTGGCCCAATACTGTAGCCCATATTCTAGCCCATTTTTGAATCCTGACTATCTTCCAGTGCATTAGCCAAGTCTCCCATCTGTCACCTGAAACTGATAAGCCTACCATCTTTTCCTTTATCTAATCATGGATAAAAAATGTTCAACAGTACAGATCTGTGGGACAGTCCACTGGAAAGTTGCCCAGCTGACATCAAGCCATCCATTATCACTCTTTGAATCTATCCTTTCAATCAGTTCCAGCTTGATCCATCTTTTCTACAGGCATGACATGGGATAGGTTGTCAAATACTTTGCTAAAGTCCAGATAAATTCTGTTTGGCACTTTGCTGATTTATGTTTTAGTAAGCCTGTCCAGAAAATTTTTTTTAAAAAGGAAGGTGAATTTGATATGATTTGTCTTTGAAGACTCTTTGTAATTACCACTTCCTTTTCTAGATATTCACTAACCACCTAGTGATGAAATTTTGCCTAGAATCAAGTCAAAATCACTGGCCCAGAGTTTACAGGTTTCATCCACTTTTCCTTTTAAAAAAACTGGGACCACATTGAAACTACTCTCTTCTTGCTGCTCTTGTCAGGCTCAATCCCATCCACCAGTTCTTTTAGTACTGGAAGATTCAGTCCTTCTATGGACAGGTGAGTGGAGTTCATTAGGTAGAGCTAAGTATTCTCTTACTTTCTGCTTGCTCATCTTGTTTGCTGTCTTTGTTCTGTCCTTTCCAGCCCACAGATCATTATTCTCTTTGGAGGAAGAAAACAGTTCTCTGCTCTTCTCTCTGCTGTCATCATCCCAGCCACCATGAGCAGCAATCCTATCCCTTCTTTGATTGTCCACTTTTTGCTAATGCAAGTGTAAACAACTCTTTTTGGTGTCCTTAGCTCTTGCCAGAAACAATTCATTCTGAGATTCAGCACCCCTGACATTGTCCTTATGGTACTGTGCCATGCCTTTGTATTCATTCTCTTTTACCTGCCCTTTCTTACAACTTTTGTACAATTTTCTAACAATTTTAGTTGGTTGGTGAGTTCCTTTGGCATACACATTAGTCTCTTTAGACAACTGCTGTTTTTCTTCCTCATCAGAATTATTTCTCTTTCTGCCTCCTGAATTTCAAGTTTTCCATCTGTCCTTGGCTGACTTTACCTATAGAATGTTAATCCAGGGCATCCTACCTATCCTTCCTCAGAACCCTTTAAAATTTGTTTTCCCAACTTCCAGGACTCTCAATAAATATTCTTTTTCTTCAATATGGCCATTCGCCATGGTATGTAGTCTGGCGTCTATCTACTAGGTAAATGCCAGATTATGTCAGGATTTCCTCTCCTCTATCACAAACTCGGGATAACAGTTGGAACCTTCCAAGAATCTTATCATTTCCATTCTAGTTACCAGTCCCCCCTCCCAATTGGCAAGATTAAAATCCAGAAAAGATTTCTCTTTTCTTGGTTCCTTCACCATATATTAAACAGAAATTATCATTAAGGCAAGTCAAGAAGTTATTATGTGCTCTGCTATTTATACACACACACATATATTTGAAGTCACTAGTATGTCTACTATGTCATACTTGTGTCACTAATACATCATTATCCTCTACTAGGCTTGTGGTCTTTCCCCTCAAATTCCTTATCTGTTTCCTCCTCCTTTTGAGGTGTATAGGATAGTGTACTCTGATGTCATTTCTGTTTCTTCTTCCATCATTCTTAACAAAATGCTCTTTACTACGCAAGGGCAGCTGGATGGCCCAGTGTATATAGTGCTGAACCTGGAGTCAAGAGGACATGAATTCCTTTGACCCAGCAGCATTTCTATTGGGCTTATATCCCAAAGAAATCATAAAGGAAGGAAAAGGCCCCACATGTGCAAGAATGTTTGTGGCAGCCCTTTTTGTAGTGGCTAGAAACTGGAAATTGAATAGATGCCCTTCAATTGGAGAATGGCTGAATAAATTATGGTATATGAATGTTATGGAATATTATTGTTCTGTAAGAAATGACCAGCAAGATGATTTCAGAGAGGCCTGGAGAGACTTACATGAACTGATGCTGAGTGAAATGAGCAGAACCAGGAGATCATTATACACGGCAACAACAATACTATATGACGATCAATTCTGAGGTCCATGGCTCTCTGCAACAAAGAAATGCCTCAAACCAGTTCCAATTGTTCACTGAAGAAAATCATATACACCCAGAGAGAGGGATGTGAAATGTGGACCACAACAAAATATTTTCATACTCTCGATTGATGTTTGCTTACATTGTGTTTCCTTTCTCTGATATTTCTTTCTTGAAGATACGATTTTTCTTGCACAACAATGATAAGTGTGGAAATATGTATACATAAAAAAAGAGGACATGAATTCAAATCTGGCCTTGGTCACTTACTAGCAGTATGACCCTAGGCAAGTCACTTAATCCTGTTTGCCTCAGTTTTCTCATCTGTAAAATGAGCTGGAGAAGGACAGGACAAACCACTCCAATATCTTAACCAAGAGAACCCCAAATAGGAGTCACAGAGAGTCGGACGAGACTGAACAACAAAAAACAAGTGCTACTGCCCTCAGGTTACCTTAATTTATTCACATGAGATGAGTATACTTTCTTTTAGGGTAGCTAGTTAGCACAGTGGATATAGCATGTTGAGCTTGAAGTCAGGAATACTCGTCCTGAGTTCAAATGTGACCTCAGATACTAACTAGCTGGGTCACCCTCAGCAAGTCACTTAATCCTATACTCCTTGGTTTCCTCATCTATAAAATCATCTGGAGTAGGAAATAGCAAACCACTACAGGACCTTTGCCAAGAAAACAACAAATGAGATTGCAAAGAGTCAGATGTGATTAAAACAATTGAACAACAACAAAAATCTTGAAAAGGTCTAATTTGGAAGCAAGTTTCCTAAATGGTAACTCAAAAATTAGTTAAAGAGGCTCAATTGATAGAACTTTGGAGTCAGAAAGACCTAAGTTCAAATCTAGCCTCAGACACTCCCTGGCTGGACAAGTCCCTTCACCCAATTTGCTTCAGTTTCCTCATCTGTAAGATGAGTTGGAGAAGGAAATGGACCAAGCACTCCAGTATCTTAGCCAAAAAAACCCAAAATAGGGTACTATGCCACCTAGCTGCTATCTCAGCAACTAATTTTCCTTCATTGGGACCAATTTTTATGGTATTGGGTTTAACATCTATACATAGGCAATTTTCTCCTTCCTCCATACCTTTTAAAAATTAGTTTTTCAAGACAGCAGGTAAATAGACTCTCACTAGTCTTTCTTTGACATACTCCAAACCTGGGCAGAAACCTGTAATTCTGATATTTTAAGTCATGGACCAGAAATCTAAGGCCCATTCTTAGGCACTAGCTTCTTTTTTTTATTAAAGCTTTTTATTTGCAAAACATATGCATGGATAATTTTTCAACACTGACCCTTGCAAAATCTTGTGCTCCAAATTTTCCCCTCCTTCCCCTCACTCCCTCTCCTAGATGGCAAGTAATCCAATATATATTCAACATGGTAAAAATATAAGTTAAATCCAATATATGCATATATATTTATACAATTATCTTGCTGCACAAGAAAAATCAGATCAAAAAGGAAAAAAATGAGAAAGAAAATAAAACACAAGCAAATGACAACAAAAAGAGTGAAATGCTATGTTGTGATCCACACTCAGTTCCCACAGTTCTCTCTCTGGGTGTCAATGGCTCACTTCATCACAAGATCATTGGAACTGGCCTGGATCATCTCATTGTTGAAAAGAGCCACATCCATCAGAATTGATCATCGTCTAATCTTATTGTTGCCATGTACAATGATCTCCTGGTTCTGCTCATTTCACTTAGCATTAGTTCATGTAAGTCTCCCCAGGTCTCTTTGAAATCCTCCTGATTTTTCTTATAGAACAATAATATTCCATAACATTCATATACCATAACTTATTCAGTCATTCCCCAGCTGATGGACATCAGCTTTCAGTGTTTTTGCCACTACAAAAAGGACTGCCACAAATATTTTGGGCACTAGCTGCTTAAACAGCTGGTTGTTAATTTTCTAAATCATCTTTTCTCTTCTGCAACTCTTCAATGAGCTTTGATGATGAGAATTACACTTGTGCCCTGTGAGCTTTAGATCATGGCTCAAGACTCTGTAAAATACTTTATAACATTTGACAATGCTTTTATGATTCCTTCCAACTTCATCATTTGTTTTTTTTTAATTTTTTAAATTTTTTTTATTAAAAGCTTTTTATTTACAAAACATGAGTGATTTTTCTACGTTGACCTTTGCAAAAAAATTTTTTCCCAAGCTTTACCCCTCCTTCCCCCCACCCCACCCCTAGATGACAGGTAATCTAATACTTACTAAATATGATAAATTATATGACAAATCCAATATATGTATACATATCTATACAGTTATCTTACTACACAAGAAACATCAGATCTAGAAATAGAAGAAAAAAAAACAACCTAAGAAGGAAAAGACAATGCATGGAAATATTCACAGAAAGCGTTAAAATGCTGTGTTGTGGTCCACACTTAGTTCCCTCAGGCCTCTCTCTGGATGTATACAACTATCTTCATTGCTGAACAATAGGAACTGGTTTGAATCACATCATTGTTGAAGAGAACCATGTCCATCAGAATTGATCATTGTATAGTCTTGTTGCCGTGTACAGTGATCTCCTGGTTCTGCTCATTTCACTCAGCATCAGTTCATGCAAGTCTCTCCAGGCCTCTCTAAAATCATCCTGCTGGTCGTTTCTCACAGAACAATAATATTCCATAACATTCATATACCATAACTTATTCAGCCATTCTCCAATTGATGGACATCCACTCAGTTTCCAGTTTCTTGCCACTACAAAAAGGGCTGCCACAAACATTTTTGCACATGTGGGTCCCTTTCCCTCCTTTAAAATCTCTTTGGGATATAAGCCCAATAGAAACACTGCTGGGTCAAATGGTATGCACAGTTTGATAACTTTTTGAGCATAGTTCCAAATTGCTCTCCAGAATGGTTGGATCTGTTCACAGTTCCACCAACAATGTATCAGTGTCCCAGTTTTCCCACATCCCCTCCAACATTCGTCATTATCATTTCCTGTCATTTTAGCCAATCTGACAGGTGTGTAGTGGTATCTCAGAGTTGTCTTAATTTGCATTTCTCTGATCAATAGTGATTTGGAGCACCTTTTCATGTGACTAGAAATAGTTTCAATTTCTTCGTCTGAAAATTGTCTGTTCATATCTTTTGACCATTTATCAATTGGAGAATGGCTTGAATTCTTATATATTTGAGTCAATTCTCTATGTATTTTAGAAATGAGGCATTTATCAGAACCTTTGAATGTAAAAATATTTTCCCAGTTTACTGCTACCCTTCTAATCTTGTCTGCGTTCATTTTGTTTGTACAAAACCTTTTTAACTTGATATAGTCAAACTTATCTATTTTGTGATTAATGATGATCTCTCGTTCTTCTTTGGTCACAAATTCCTTCCCCCTCCACAGGTTTGAGAGGTAAACCATCCTATATTGTTCTAATTTGTTTATAATATCATTCTTTATGCCTAGATCATGAATCCATTTTGACCTTATCTTGGTATATGGTGTTAGGTGTGGGTCAATGCCTAATTTCTTCCATACTAGTTTCCAATTATCCCAGCAGTTTTTGTCAAATAGTGAGTTTTTATCCCCAAAACTGGGGTCTTTGGATTTATCAAACACTAGATTACTATTGTCGTTGAGTATTTTGTCCTGTGAACCTAACCTATTCCACTGATCCACTACTCTATTTCTTATCCAGTACCAAATGGTTTTGGTGACCACTGCTTTATAATATAGTTTTAGATCTGGTATAGCTAGGCTACCCTCATTTGCATTTTTTTTCATTAATTCCCTTGAAATTCTTGACCTTTTGTTTTTCCAGATGAATTTTGTTGACTATCTCATTTGTGCCCACCTTAGTCACAAGAAATGAAACAGCAGTCAGTCATTTTGACTAGTCTTTGGAAGATCTTTTCCAAGACCTCTCTGTTATTACCAGGTCAAGAAATAGCTGCTTTACCAGGGAGTCACCAGCCACTATTATTCTTCTCTCCTTGCTGACTCTTTTTAGGTAATCTCTTAGCTGAAAGTTTAGATTTTCTTTTTTTTTTTAATTTTCTTTTTTTATTTTATTTGCATAACATATGTGTGGGTAATTCTTCAACAATAACCCTTACATAGCTTTCCGTTACAAATTTTTCCCCCAACTCCCCACCCCTCCCCTAGATGGCAGGATATCCACTACATGTTAATTATGTTAAAATATTGGCAAATCGAATATATGTATACATATTTCCAAACTTGTCATTGTTGTGCAAGAAAAATCTTGTCTACACAAACGATATATCAGATAAAGGAAACACAATGTAAGCAAACATCAATCAAGGAGTATGAGAATGTTATGTTGTGGTCCACATT
>JAJPUD010011711.1:27365-53143 GCA_023553655.1 Myrmecobius fasciatus
AAATAGTAATGGTGACAGTGGGCAGCCTTGTTTCACTCCTGATCTTATTGGGAATGGTTCTAGTTTGACTCCATTACATATGATGCTTGCTGAAGGTTTTAAGTAGATACTACTAATCATTTTAAGGAAAAGCCCATTTATTCCTATACTCTCCAGTGTTTTTAATAGGAATGGGTGTTGGATTTTATCAAAGGCTTTTTCTGCATCTATGGAGATAATCATATGGTTTTTATTAATTTGGTTATTAATATAATTGATTATGCTAATAGTTTTCCTAATATTGAACCAGCCCTGCATTCCTGGTATAAATCCTACTTGGTCATGATGTATTATCCTGGGGATGACTTTCTGTAATCTTGTTGCTAAAATCTTATTTAAAATTTTTGCATCAATATTCATTAGGGAAATGGGTCTATAGTTTTCTTTCTCAGTTTTCTCCCTACCTGGTTTAGCTATCAGCACCATATCTGTGTCATAGAAGGAATTTGGTAGTGCACCTTCTTTCCCTATTTTTTCAAATACTTTATATAGTATTGGGATTAATTTTTCTTTGAATGTTTGGTAAAATTCACATGTAAATCCATCTGGTCCTGGAGATTTTTTCTTAGGGAGTTGATTAATAGCTTGTTCTATTTCTTTTTCCGAAATAGGGCTATTTAAATAATTTATTTCCTCTTCTGTTAATCTGGGCAATCTATATTTTTGTAGATATTCCTCCATTTCATTTACATTATCAAATTTATTGGCATAAAGTTGGGCAAAGAAACTCCTAATTATTACTCTAATTTCCTCTTCATTGGAGGAAAGTTGAAAGTTTAGATTTTCAACTGGATCGTTCCATAAAGGAAAAGTAGCTCCTTCCTCCTCCTCAGAACAAGTATGTTACCTTGGGCAACTTCCCTCAACCTTAAGTTTCTCATCTGTGAAGTGGGGATAATAATACATTTAATACTCATCTTATTGTAACGAAAGTAGTCTATAAACTTTAAAGCATTATCTATAAAAATTAGTATATAGTCAAAGTCTACCTCTTTTATGAAAGTTTGCCTGTATGACAATAATCTGTCCTTCCTCAAAACAAGATGAATTAGAAGGTATATTATTATGATTGAATACTATTGTGATATAAGAAATGATGAGGGGAATGATTTCAGAAAAACCTAGTAAGACTCATATGAAGTGATGCAAAGTGAAGTGTATAGAACCAGGAAAATGTTGTACACAGTAATAGCAATGTTGCAGTGATGCTCAACTGGTGAAAGACGTAGCTACTCTGATGAATAAAATGATTCAATACAGTTTCAAAGGACTCATGATGAAAAATGCTATCCACCTCCAGAATGAACTCTGAGTGCAGTTTAAAACATACTGTTTTTTACTTTGTTTTTCTTGTGGTTTTTGGCAACCTGGCTAATATAGAAACACGCTTTACATGATTTCATTTGTGTAATGACTATCATATTGCTTGCTTTCTTAGTGGGTGACAGAGAAACTGGAAGGAAAGAGAGATTTGGAACTCAAAAATTTAAAAAATGTTTAAAAATTAATTAAATTAATTTTTAAAAAAAGATGAATTAGAAGTCCATTAAGTGATATTTGGAAGATCATGGAGAATTAAATCTATAGGGCAATAATGGAGAAAGGCTGATGGGGGGCTCAAATTTAAAAAAAAAAGACAAGAGAAGAGAATCTGTAAGTTTTAGACCGGTGAACCTGACCTTATTCCTAAGAAAAATTCTAAATGAGATCCTTAAATAGGTGACTAGTGAACAATAAGAGAAGGAACATTAAGCCATAGCCCAATGAACATTATTTCCTTTTTAATTTATTTTTAATTTTTGTGAGGTTATTGGGGTTAAGTGACTTGCCCAGGGTCACATAGCTAATAAGTATTAAATGTCTGAGGCTAAATTTGAATTCAGGTCTTCCTGACTCTAGGGCTGGTGCTCTGTACACTGTGCCATTTTGCTGCTGCTATTATTTCCTTTTTTTGACAGGATTACTAAACTGATAGAGTGAGGAAATGAATGGATATAATTCACTGACATTTAGCAAAGCATTTGAAAAGATGAAGAGACTGACCTGTGGTATAATTCAATGGATTTGGAACTTGCTGAATGTCTGGACTCAAAAGTAATCAGTAATGGTCTGGTGTCAACTTAGAAGGATGTCTCCAGGAATCTGTGCCTGGTCCTCTGCTGTTTAACATGAAGGCAGAGATGGGGCAGCTAGGTGGCGCAGTGGATAGAGCACCAGCCCTGAATTCAGGAAGACCTGACTGAGTTCAAATCTAGCCTCAGACCTTAACATTTCCTAGCTGTGTGACCCTGGGCAAGTCACTTAACCCCAATTGCCTCAGCAAAAAAGCAAAAAAAAAAAAAAAAACCATGAAAGCAGAGATGGCATGCTTATCAGATGGGCAGATGGCACAAATTGGAGGGGGGATAAGCTTACACAGAGTAAGGGAGTCAGTTCTAATTGTTAAGAAGTTTTTCCTCACATTTAGCCCAAATCCTCCATCCAGAAACATCCACCCACCACCCTTAACTGTATTTCAATTAGTGACAAACAAAAGGATAAAAAAGACCAAGAAAGCTTTCCCCAGTATAGATGTTTTAAGGATTAAGGATAAGGACTAGACCTGTGACTTTCTGGCTATAAGGAATTCCCTGATGAAGAAACTCCCTTTTCCAATGTAGGTTGGCACCTATTCTGCAACTTATGGTTTAATGGTCTGAGGGCCAGGAGGATCTGAGTTCAAATCTTGTATCTGATACATACTGAGAGTTAAGAGATCTGCCCAGAGTCACATACTCAGTATGTATCAGATACAAGATTTGAACTCAGATCCTCCTGGCCCTCAGACCATTAAACCAATCTGCCTTTCAGGAGTAGATTAGAATAATTTGTTTTTTAAAAATGAAAATTTTGTTTCATATTATTTTTAAATTAACAGGAATTAATTTTTTTCCCTCCCAAACACACCCCTACTGGAAAGGAAAAAGGAAAAACAAAATCCTGGTAATAATGCCACATTGGCCATATCCAAATATATATCTCATTCTGCTTTGGAGGTCATCACTTAGCTGATAGGAAGGGGGTAGCGTGTTTTCTCATCAGTCCTGTGGGATGATGGTTAGTCACTGAATTAAACAGAGTTCTCAGATAGTTCTAAGTTCTTTGCCTTTATGCTTATACTATATATTTACTGAATAAATTGTTCTTCTGACTTTGCTCATTCCACTCTGCAAAAGTCTTCCCAGATTTTTCTGAAAACACCCCTTTCATCATGTTATTATACAATAGTCTTCCATTATATTCATATACCATAATTTCTTTTTTCTCTGATTGATGGGTAGCCCTTTAGCTTACTACAAAATACCTATTACAAATATTTTTGTACATATATGTCATTTTCTTTTTTCTTTAATCTCCTTAGAGTATAAATCTAGTAGTAACAGCACCCAGTCAAAGGGTATGCAGTTTAGTGACTTTTTGGGCCCACTTCCAAATGGCTTTCCAGAATGGCTGGACCAATTCCCAGCTCCAACAACAGTACATTAGTGGGCCTATTTGCCAGCAGCCTCTCCAACATTTGTCATTTTCTTTGTCATCTTTGGCAATCTGATAAATGTGAAGTAGAACTCAAAAGTTGCTTTAATTTGAATTTTGTTAATTATTTGTAATTTGAAGCATTTTTACATATGGCTTTGGAGAGTTTAGATTTTTTCCATCTGAAAACTAACTGTTCATGTCCTTTTATCATTTATCAATTGAGGAATGGCTCTTATTAAGTAAGAATTATTTGTAATTAACACATATTTCATATGCAAACTAGATACACTAAATTGTTTTTAGAAGTGCTTAACAAAAAAGGACAATGTCCCATAGCATTTAAACCTGGAAAGGACTTTAGAAATTACCTAGTCTATCTTCTCAGCCCCCATTTCACAGAAGATAGAAATGAGACCAACAGAGGGGAACTAATTTACCCAAAGAAGCAATCCTCAATTGATGGGTAGCCCTTTAGTGTACTACAAAATACCTATTGCAGATATTTTTATACATATTTGTCCTTTTTCTTTGCTCTCCTTAGAGTATAAATGTAGTAGTAACAACACTGGGTCAAAGTATAGGCAGTTTAGTGACTTTTGGGGCCTAGTTCCGAATGGCTTTCCAGAATGGCTGGATCGATTCCCAGGTCTACCAACAGTGCATCAGTGTGCCTATTTGCCAGCAGTCCCTCCAACATTTGTTGATTTTGAGAATCAGTATTCAAATCCAGATCTTCTCTCTCTAAATCCTATGGTCTTTCTAACTGATATTTGGGATCTAGGGTCTTTTAACTTAAAACATACATATATATACATATCCATATATATGTATGTATGAGATTACATCTCAATATAATTGGTCTCTTATGTATTTTCTTTTATTCATTTACAAGCACAGTTCTGAGAGAGAAGGGATTCATAGACTTCACAGGTCTGCTCCAGGCATCCAAGATAGAGAAAAGGTTAAGAACTCTTAGTCTAATATATCATGATGCTTCCAAAGTTTGTATTCAGCTTTAAAGTGAGTTAACATTCGCCCTCTCCATCTTGATTATGCTGTTAATTTGTTTAGCAAACTTGTTTTTCACATTTGATGCAAAGCTATCAGGCCAGCTCCCATCCCTATTATCATATATTCTGTCAATCCAGCTTTTTCCTGTAGGAAGGTTTTCTGTTTGTTTGTTGGGGGGGAGTGAGAAATGAAGAAGAAGCTCCAATTTTATGCAATTAACTCGGTGTGGCAGAAGGCTGGGGTTGGGAGGGGAGGAAGGGGAAGATTTAATTGCCTCTTTTCTTACAAGCCTTTGATGCTACTCAGGGATCCAACTCCCTGGGCCTAGGAAGCTGGGGAGACCTATGTGGCTCTCCAGGCACTGGGGAAATGGCTGTGTATAAATGCCAATGAATAGGAAGTGCCTTTTTGCCTCCTGGGGAGAGCAGAGCACTGATGCTTTAGGCCAGGGGAAAGGCAGCCGGACACGCACTGCTTGTCTGCCCGCCTTGGCTTATTTTGCCTTGGGAACAGATCACTAAGACCTTCATCCATTGCTTCATTTTTCCTGGGCATTTGGCCTTCCCCAGAGGAGATCTGTAAGTCTGGGAACAATTGTTCAATTGGTATTTGACATCTTAAAGCCTGTTTGTTTGTTTTTAAGGCAATTTTAAAAAGCAGATTATTGAGGCGGCTGCTTTGGCATATCCACCAGCAACTTAAGAAATATATGTAAGGTAGTGTTGCTCTTTCCTCTAGGGGAAGGTGAGATGGGGACAAGGTATCAGGAAAAAGACCACAAAATTAGAGCCAGACAATAGAATAAAGAGAAGCTTGGGCCTGGAGCCAAAAGACTGGAGTTTGAGCTCTCAAAACAGTTGCTGGTCAGCTGAACCTATTTGTTACTATAAAATGCTACTAGGGCAGGTAGGTGGCTCAGTGGTTAGAAGGCTAGCCCCAGAATCTAGAGGACCTGAGTTCAAATCTGGCCTCAGACATTTACTAGCTGTGTGACTCTGGGCAAGTCACTTAACTAATTTTGCCTCGGTTTTCTCATCTATAAAAAGAGCTGGAGAAGGAAATTGCAAATGACTCCAACGTCTTTGCCAAGAAAACCCCAAATGGGGTCACCAAGAGTTGGACATGACTGAATAACAACAAAAGTATAAAGAATAGCACTTGCAGTATCTCCTTTATGGGAGTGGTGAGCCTTGTGAAGGAAAGTACTTTGCAAGCTGCACAGTGATGTAAAAACAGGAGCTACTGTGATAAGGATTCTTTCAAACCTTGTAAAAATGCATCACCATTTGTAGTGGGCTTCCAAAGAAACTTGGATCCAAAGGGTCCAAGATCCATGACACAAAAGAGATGAAGAATACCTGGACTAGATGATCTCTAACATGCTCCCTATCTCTGTATACACTGATTCTACTGTCTCATAATTGGGTATAGTTGTGGAGGCTGAGATGGAGATTAGGGGAAAATTTCCAAACAGCTATGGTCATCCACAAGCAGCATAGGCTAACTCAGGAGGTAACGAGTTCCCCATTGCAGAAGGATTTCAGGCAAAGGCTGTATGCCCACTTACCTGATATACTATGGAGGAGATTCTCATTCAGGTATGGATTAGAGTAGGTGGGCTCAGATTCCTTCTAACTCCGAGATTCTGTGATTCTGAATATAATTGTGAATGACTTGGAGCAGAGGTAAGTCAAGTATCTGTAATTTGAATGCAAATTCTTTTCCAGAAATATAATTGACTGTATGTGTGTTTGAATGTATGTTGCATGAAATTTCAGGACTACCAGCATGGAGTGAAATCATTTGTAAAAAGCTGAGTCTGTCAGTATGGCATAGTTGGAGAAATAGTGGGAGAATGCCTCCCAAAGCATGCTAGAAAAGAATTCATGTGAAAAGGCTCGGGGAACGTAAGGGGCTAGATTTAGTGGCCTCAAAGGCCAACAATGTAATAAGTTGACACAAACTTATTTGAAATCTGAAAAGCACAAGGTCCAGGACAGAAGATGTGATGGTCCTGTTGCCTTTTGCTCTGGTCATTTCACATCTGGTTGCCTCAGAGGGCAGGTCTCAGAAGTGCTGTAGTTCAAAGGATTCTCCCAGGATTGGCCTTTCTCTAGTGCATGAGCCTTACCACACTTAGCTAAGCTGGTCCTTCCATGCCAGATATATAATTCATCCCTGGGTCCATATTTGAAACCTTTCTAATTTGGTGAGATCTGGCAGACTTTAGTGCTGATGGCAAAGTCTTTGGGAGTCCCTGGGTTCTTTTCTGGCCATGTTAGAAAAATGTTAACAGAATTAAGAGCATCCAGAGAAGGCTGCCGAGGACACTCCAAACCAAGTTCTATAAAGAATGAGTGAAGGGATAAAGTATTTTTGCCCCAGAAAAAAGACTTGGCTGGAGGGGTAAAGACTTAATAGCTGCATCCAATTCTTGAAGGGCCCTCATATAGGAGTGGATAGAACTACAAGCAATGGATGGAAGAAGTAGAGAGATAAATGTGAGCTTGATTTAAGGCAAAACTTCCTAAGAATGAGAGTTAACTCAAAGTGAAATGGGCTGTCTTTAAGACACCTTAAGATGGAGAGTGACCTACCCATCACTTGAAATCTAGCAGTCAGGAGTTCCTTAAAGGATATTCTTGGTTAAGTCTGGATTGGGCTAAATGGCCTCTGAGATTTCCTCCAATCTTAAGTGTCAATTCAGCCCTACCAATGGATTGGAAATATCAGAATGGACCATAAATACTATATTCTCTCCAACAAATCACCCTCTTTGCCCCAGTTTCTCATCTGTAAAATGAGCAGGAGAAGGAAATAGCAAACCCCTCCAATATCTTTGCTAAGAAAACTCCAAACAGGGTCACAAAGAGTTGGAGGAATCAAAATGGACAAAATTTGAAAAACAAAATCACGTACAGAGAATTATGCTAGGTCCCCAAGGAGATAGTAGTCCCTATTCTTATAGCACTCACAGCCTAGGAGAGGGATAAGACAAAAAAAGTAGATATCTTGAATACATCATAGTACTCTAGAGGTACAAAAACCAAAGAGGAAATTCACAGGGGGGAAGCTAACATTGGGAGGGAGCAGTAGAGTATACATTAGGATATATGCTGAGTTGTTTGACCAGTAATGGGAATTGGTCCCACTGAGTCATATTCACATGATCAAACATTCTCTTTCTCTCTTATTAGCCTAGTGCTTCACACATAAGTACTTAACAAATGTTTATTGACTAACTGATTATCCCCTTTCTGCCATGCCACTTAACTATACTGTACTAAATACCCCTCCCAGTAGTTCTTGTACTTGGATAGGAGGAAAACAATGAAGCAGTCTCTACCCTCAAGGGCAATCTACGATATGACAGAGTCTAGCCAGGGGAGACATCATGTACAGACATGATATGTACCAACTAGATACAAGGTAATTTGTGGAAGAAGGCATTAGCAGCTACAAGAATTACAAAAGGCTTTATGTAGAAGATAATGTTTGGGTAGAATACTGGGGGAAATCAGGGGTTCTTAAAAGAGGAGGTGAAAAGAAAGTGTATGCCAGGCATGGAGGACAGCCAGTGAAAAGCCATGGAGGGTGAAGTTGATGAGGGCATGGATGATGGTGGCTGTTTGAGGAGAAAAGGGGACAGATATGAAGGTAGAAGTGACCAGATTTGGCAACTGTACAGCTATAAGGGGTGAAAACCCTTGCAAACAAATATTCACCACCAAACAAAAACAAATCACATATTGGCTGTATCCAAAAATCAGTCTATATCTTGAGTCTGTCCCCTCTCTTCAGGAGGTGGGTAGCATGCTTCATCAATTCTAGGACATGATGGTTGGCCACTCTATTGATCAGAGTTCTTAGATCTTTTGAATCTGGTAGTATTGAAAGCATTGTTGTTAAAGAAATTGTTTTAATTCTACTCACTTCACTTTGCATCACTTCCCCATTTCTCTGAGACCACCTCAAGATAGATATCATAATGGCAAAACCAGGAGATCATTATACACGGCAACAACAATACTATATGATGATCAATTCTGATGGACATGGCTCTCTTCAACAATGAAATGTTTCAAACCACCTCCAATTGTTCACTGAAGAAAGCCATATACACCCAGAGAGAAGGATATGAAATGTGGACCACAACATAACATTTTCATGCTCTCTATTGATGTTTGCTTGCATTGTGTTTCCTTACTCAGATTTTTTTTCTTGTTGATATGATTTTTCTTGCACAACAATGATAAGTGTGGAAATATGTATACATATATTCAATCTGTCAAGTATTTTAACATAATTAACATGTAGTGACTTCCTGCCGTCTAGGGGAGGAGTGGGGACTGGGGGGGGAATTTGTAACAGAAAGCTTTGTAAGGGTCAATGTTGAAGAATTACCTATACACATGTTTTGCAAATAAAAAGCTTTAATAAAAAAGATAGGTATAGGGGCAGCTAGATGGTGCAGTGGATAGAGCACCAGCCCTGAAGTCAGGAGGACCTGAGTTCAAATCTGGTCTCAGACACTTAACATTCCCTAGCTGTGTGACCCTGGGCAAGTCACTTAAACCCAATTGCCTCAGCAAAAAAGCAAAAAAAAAAAAAAAGATAGGTATCATAATGTAAGTAAAGGACTGTCATATTGAAGAGGGATTAGGTTTGCTCTAGTTGGACTAGGAGCAGGGGGTGGGAGTTGCAGAAAGGCAAATTTAGTCTTATTAGGAAAACGTTCTTAACAATTAGAACCTATTTCAAAGTGGAATGAGCTTCTTCATGAGGGAATAATTTTCCCATCATTGGAGAGAGGTCTTCAAGACCTACTACTTGTTTGGTCCATGGTAGAGAGACTTTTTTTTCAGGTATGGATTGAACTAAGTGGTTTCTGAGGTTTCTTCCGCCTCTGAAATTTTATGAAATGCCACTTTCTTTTTGAAGCTTTTCATGATCTCCCTCGATTAGTTATAGCTTCCCTGGAACCTTATGTAACACTTTGTACCTTACTAGGGAACTTCTCAGGTAATGTATTTTATGGGTGGCTCTGTTGGCACTTTTCTTTCCTCCCTCACACTGACCCATATCCCTTAGTATAACATAAGTTTGATGAAAAACAAGGACAATGTCTTATTTCCATTTTGTACCTCCCTCAGTATCCAGAACAGGTGAGTACTGTGCCTACCCTCAAAGTTTTTAGACTGAGGAGACAGAGGTAGAAATCAGTAAAGTCTTATTTACAAAATAGAGATGTGTGTATAAGTCATGTGTATAAATCATGAATTCCTTGGTCTTGAGAGAGCATCAAATAGGCTAATTAATAGGTGGTTGATGGAGGGATGCAATCAGAAGAGGGAGCATTTGAGTCCAATTTTGAAGAAAGTAAGGGGCTTGGATTTGTGAGGAAGAAAAAGCAAGAGTACCAGTCAGCCTGACAGAGTGCAAAATAAACTTAATGATCAAGAACTGAGAGACCTGGGTTCTAATTTCAGCTCTGTGGCTAACTTACAATGTGGGCTTTGGTCTCTTTTAATATTGTAATTTTTCTGTATGTCTTGTGCAGATCTCTCCCCTATTTGATCCTCTGTTTCCCTATATGACAAATTATAGGTTTAGACTGCATGGCCTCTAAGGCCCCTTTAAGTTTCCAGTTCTATGGATCAATAATGCTCTCTAGAAAGGCAGCAGGGTATAATGGGTAGAGAGCTGATTTCAAAACCAAGAAGCCCAGGGTACAAGTCCTACCTCTGATACATACTGGCTGTGGGACGTTGGTCAAGTAACCTACCTTCTCAGTGCCCCAGGCACCTCTCTAAAACTATATGCTGAGATGCCTACCTGCCTTGACATTGGTAGTTTTCTCACCTGAGAATTCCCTATTCCAATGAAATCCCTGGTTCAGTTCTCATCTAATGAATGAAATAACATTTTAGTTTGCCCTAATTATTGTGCTAAAATCTGGGACTACATACAGGAAAAAAAAAGGCAGTTCATGCTCACATTCTAATTGGGGAAGTTAACTGAGTGGAAAAACTCAGAAGCATAAGAGCAAAGGGGCAGATAGCAAGGCCCAGGGGGTCTTGAAACTGTCAGTACATCAGATGAGAATACCATAGTTCTGAAGAATAGAGAGAGAGAGAGCACATCACAAGACCAAGAGGGCCTTAGGACACAGTAGCAGGGCCAATGATAAGGGATGATGTCCTCTATTTCATTGGAGGGACTTCCATCTCATCTGAGCTGTGAGAACAGCTATCTGGTTGGGTTCTGAGATGGCCCATGCCAGAGATAGGGGAGAAAAAGGTTAGCATGGCAGAAGGGCATCCATGGCTTACTTCAGAGAGTTTGTTCTACCTTAACAGTACTCCATTTGTCTCCATTCTTACCAATCTGATTACTCTCTCTTAAGCAGAATCGATGAAGAAAAGGAACCAAACATTCCCAATGGAATTTGTCTTCTTGGGAATCACAGAAGACACTGCGTGGCAGGGTCCCCTTTTTGGCATATTCCTTGTTACTTATTCAATCACTGTGGTGGGGAACTTGGGTTTGATCACCCTGATTCGGATCAACCCTCGTCTTCACACTCCCATGTACTTCTTCCTCACCAACTTGTCTTTCATTGATTTCTGTTACTCTTCAGTCATAGTCCCAAAGATGCTGGCCGACTTCTTGTCAGAGCACAAGGTCATTGGCTTCCCAGAATGCGTGGCCCAGATGACCCTCTTCCTCATTTTTGCCTCGGCTGAGTGCTACCTCTTGGCTTCCATGGCATATGACCGTTACATTGCCATCTGCAGTCCCTTGCTCTATTCTGTCACCATGTCCTTGAAGATTTGCATCCTTTTGGTGACTGCGTGCTATGTGGCTGGGGTGGTCAACTCAGTGACCTTGACAACCTCAACTTTCCTTCTTGACTTCTGCAACTCCAACATCATAAATAGCTTCTTCTGTGACATTCCCCCACTGCTAGCCTTGTCCTGCTCTGACACCCATGTCAATGAGCTCCTAGTCTTTGCCTTTGGAGGTTTCATCCAGATAAGTTCCTTGTGCATCATCCTAGTCTCCTATATGTTTATCATCATTGCTATCCTGAGAATCCGATCAACTGAGGGAAAGCGAAAAGCCTTCTCCACTTGTGCCTCCCATCTGACAGCTGTAAGTCTCTTTTATGGCACCATTATTTTCATGTACTTACGGCCCACATCTAGTTATTCCCTGAACCAGGACCGTGTGATCTCTATTCTCTACACTGTGATTATTCCCATGTTGAACCCCATTATCTATAGTCTGAGGAACAAGGACGTGAAGGATACTCTGGGTAAAGTTTTATCTATGGGTTCGAGTCAGCACTAGGAGGATCTGGGAATCTATTATCTTTTTGTTTAGATTTCCATTGTCAAGAATAGATTTCTAATAAACCAAACTTATAAAGAGGGGCTGGGCTTCTGAGATAGAAAAATGGAAAGGGAAGGTTATAGTTTTGTGGTTAAGTAATAATTCTGAAACCTTTTGGATGTGGGAGGCACAAGTCCTCATAGACCATCTACTATTCGCCACAGCAAGAAAAATTTATCAAAATTAATAAGGACATACAAATTGCTTCAGACAAATGAGGTGATATTTAGTTTGTGATGATATTATTTGTTTTAATTCCCTAACCTAATTTTTATCCAGCCCTAATCAAAAAGGGCATCTTCTGCTACCTTCTCATAGTATGGAGGTGGCCCTAGGTAATGTTGAAGGCTGTGCTATTGCAAATTAAGCTTTGAAAGGCAGTTTACTAAAAGGGAAAGAGCACTCGTTCTAGAGCAGAGAAATTGGGTTCTAATTTGATTTCAAATACTTATTGTGTGATCTTGGGCAGGTCACTTTGCCTCTCTGTGCCTCAGTTTCCACTTCTGTAAAATTTAGGAGTTAGACTACCTCTAAGATCCCTTTAAACTTTAAATCTATGATTCTATGACTGATAATCCAAGATAGAAATGCTTCAAGTAAAATGCTGGAAACAAACTGTTGTCATAGACCCACTTCTTGACACTGGCAATCACTGTTGTGACTAATCTCACTACATGAAATTTAGACTTAATTGCATCTTCCTAGCACTGTTTTCCCTTGTAAAGATTATAGAGAATTCCCTAATTTTCCATTCAAAGGCACATAACCTAATCAGTGTTCTCATCATTCACCCCAGTACTAATATTATTGCATAGGGGAGGCATTAAGATTCAGACTCCCCAGGGGAAATATAGAAATAGTGTGTTAGGACTTAAAGGAGCCCAGATCCCCCACAAACACTTCAGTAAAGTGCTAAAAATGCTAAAAATGCACCAGAAGAAACAAGAGATTTAGCTGTAAACTCTTCTATATAATTCAAGTCTGAAAAAGGACTCCCAGAATCCTACAGAGGCATGGAGGGAAGGTTAACTAGGGTAGGTAGAAGGAGAAGCACACATCTTGGTTCCTAATGAATATCAATGCAAAACATTAAATAAAATATTAGCAAATAAGGCAAAACAACCTACTGAAAATATTATATACCATTACTATGTTGTATTTATATAGGAAACCATATAGTATATCAATATGTACTGATAAGACTTTTGACAAAATTCAACACCTGCTACTTATCTAAAAACCAAAAGAAAAGGAATAAATGTTCCCAAAGTCATATGAAAAATGTTCCAAATGTCTAACCAAATTAGAAAATGCAAATTAAAGCAAGTCTGAAGCTCTATCACATTAGCAAAGATGACCAAAAAAGAAAATGACAATTATATAGAATAGAATAATTCTATATATTAGAATTAGTCTATTCTAATATATGTTTACTATGGGCAAGCAGGCATAGTAACACATTGTTGGTGGAGCTATGAATTGGTTCAGACATTCTGGAATGGGTTCAAAAGTCACTCTACTGTGCATACTCCTTCATTCAGCACTATCACTACCAGGCTTATATTCCCAAAGAAATCAAAGAAAGAAGAATGGATCCATATATACAGACTCATTTATAGCAATTATTTTTGTAGTAACACAGAATTAGAAAATAAGGGAGTGTTCATTTCTTGGGAAATGGCTAAACAAATTATGATATGTGAATATAATGGAATACTATTGCCCCATTAGAAATAATGAAGTGAATGGTTTCAAAGAAATGTGAGTAGACCTGTAGGAACCGATGTAGAGTAAAGTAACTGGAACAAGGAGAACAATTTATACAACAAGTTGTAAAGAAAAACAATTTTGAAAGACTTGTGAAGTACAAATAAGGCAATGACTAACTACAATTCTAGAGGACTAATGATACAACATGCTACCACTTCTTGGCAGAGAGATCACGGACTCAAAAACCAAATGATATAAATTTTCCGACACAATCAATGTGGAAATTTGTTTTGCTTCACTATGTGTATTTGTTCAAAGGCCTTTGTTTTTCCTTTTTTAAATTTTTGGTTTCCAATAGTAAGAGTAGGAGAGTGAGGGGGATAAGTATAAGTAGCAAAAGAAAAGGAAGAAAAGAGAATCACTGAGGCATCTTTTCTTAAAAATTGCAGAGAAGAGAACAAAAAAATAGGTCAGAAAGTAGCACAAATAAGCAGGACAACTTTGACAATTTTAGGTTAGAAGTATTATATATGTAAAAAGGAAAGAAAGGTATACACAGGAAAGACTTGCAATTTCATGTATAATCTTCCTTTTTCTTTTCTACTTGTACATGGAAATGCCCATTTCATTTACTGTTTAAGTTCAGAATAAAAATGAAGTTAAAAAGATGAACAGCGTCTCGGGCTCAGAACCAAGCCAAGGCAGCTAAACTCTGCTTTTGCCCTTACATCTACTCTAACCCACTCTCCACTTCTCATTTGCCGAATTAATACCCAGGTTCCAATTTTCCTAACACCATCCAGAAAAAAGTTTTGGGAGTTGGAAGATCCAGAATTGTTTATCAGCTCTGCTAATACCTTGCTATATGACTTTAGGCAAGTCACATGCTGTTTATGAGATTTCTCACTTAGAAAATGAAGAAATATCAGCTTATTAATATATGTGGCTGACTAGCTGGAATCTGTCTATTATAAACCTGTACAATCATAGAATCATAGATTTAGACCTAGAATGTACCTCAGAGACCACATAATGTGCCTTTATAATTTCCCAACAAAATATGTATCATCTTAGAATTGTTTAAATCCTAGTAAGAGAAAGTTAGCTGTTAGGTTTGAGCATGTATTGGTGATGGGAGTGGTTCAAGATTTAAGATTTAAGAATCTGTCCCAATCTACTCAGATAAAGAAGAGTGTACCCTACCTGTTTCACCTATATTGTAGAGGTGTTATGAGAACAAAAGTGGAAATGTCTTGGAGGAGGAAAGTTTATTATTTTCTCAAGATACTACACGATATACAAATATAAGACTTCAACATGTAACTCTGGTCTAATCATTTCATCTTTCTGTTTTCCTCTGTTCAGTTTTTCTCGTCTGTAAAATAGATATGAAAGTGCTTGCATTCCCTAGTTCACATAGGTGATATGAAAAAAGTACTTTGTACTTTTAAGCACTTAAACTAAAGATGCTATTTAAATGTGAGATTTTTTTTCTCTCTCTCTTTTTTTTTTTTGCTGAGGCAATTGGGATCAGTGACTTGCCCATGGTCACACAGATAGGAAGTGTTAAGTGTCTGAGGCCAGATTTGAACTGGTGCTCTATCCACTGCACCACCTAGCTGCCCTAAATGTGAGATATTATTCATGGTTTTTTAACAATATTATTATTATTATTATTATATTATATTGCAAGCCTTTCAATTAACTCCCAAGATCCCCTTAAGGAGTATGGATCCTTGTGTATTAAATGACCCATATCAAAGCTGCTTATTAATTATCTAACTCATATATTCTATAATGGATCAAACCCATTCTAAAGCTTTGTCAATAGACTAAGCTGAGAAGATGCTAAGAAATTTTCATCCTCTTAAAAGTCAAATCAAGAGAAATCATGTACTTGATCTTCTATAGTTTCCTCTATAGTGTAACTGGTTTAAAAATTTCCGCCATCCATAGTGGCAAAAATATAATTTATTTTCATCTTTTTTTTAAAAAATGGTGTACTTTTTACATTTAGATTGTTCTTCCATTCGGACTTTGTCAGTGTGTAGTATAATTTGCTGATATGAACTCATCTTCCACCACGCTGTTATATTGTTTCAGTGGCATCATTTCTAGACACCACAGACATATAATCTATCTTTCTTTAGTTAGATACATCAAATAGCAATCTGGGGTTCTACTTCTGTTGATATAGTTTCTAAATTTTACTGCCTTCCCCTAGTTCCAGATAGCATGATCTAGAAATCAGCTTCCTTCCTCTGTCCCCACCCTGACATTAGTTTAATGTTCATCTGTGGCACACAAGTTTAAGTATAATTTTTCTTCAAGATCTGGCTTCCACTTCTGTAGGTTCCCCTTTTTATTGTGCTTTCCACCGATTTCTGGCCATTGTTTTCTCAAAGTCCTTCTTCAAGCTAGGGCATCAAATATGTAAAAGCTTTTCTATTCAGTGCATGTACATACTATATAGATCCTCACTTAATCATTTCTTTTTGAGAGTTTTATCTACTTTTTTAAGCCTCTGCTTGATTATCAGTTTGAATGTCCAAAGCCTTGCCCACAGTTGGCTTCTTTTGTAAGAAATTTTGGAAGTTTTTGTATTATTAAAAGTCTATGTTTTCTTGAGAAGGAATAACTTCAGTTTTCTAGATAGATGATTTTGGGTTAATAGCAATGTTCCTTTGCTTTTTAAAAATTTATTTTTATTATAAACTTAGGCACCAAAAAATCAACATTCCCATGACCCCAGGAGAATAAAAAAGTGGATTGTATTTAAAACCATGAATCTCTGTTTCATACCATTTGCTTTAAAAATATATACGTACATTATACATATAATTACATTTCATACATTACTTTCAAAGATGTCTTTCAGAATTCTCTCTACTTTGTTCTAAATTTCTTTTTGTTCTCTTTTGTACATTAAAAATATTTCAATGGCCCCTTTTTTCATCAGTAGTGCTAACCACTTTCTTCTTAACTACCAGTCCCCTCTCTCTCCCCCAATTAAAGACTGAGAGAGAGAAAAAATTCTTGTAAATAAGCATAGTCAGGCAAAATGAATCCACACAATGGTCATGTCCACAAATGTACATCTTTTTCTGCATCTTGTGTTCACCACTCTCTGTCAAAGAGATGGAAAGTGTCACAGATCCTCTGGAGACATGGTCAATCTTTGAATTGATCAGAATTCTTACGTCTTTCAAAGTTGATTTTCTTTACAATATTGTTGTCCAAGTATAATTTGTTCTCTTAGTTTTACTAATTTCATTATGTTTCAATTCATACTAACCAAGATACCTGAAATAATCGTTCATCATTTCTTATCATGAAATAATATCCAATTATATTCATATACCATTGTTTGTTCAGCCATTCTTCCAGTTGATGGGCATTTTTTTTAGTTTGGGGTGGCTGTTTTTTTCTTTTCTTGGCATTGCTTGTCTGCTCTGGTGCTGGAGCCCATGAACATCTATCTGATATTTTGTGAAGTTCAGGATTTGAAGAAATCACTTACTGTAGCTTCTCATTGGATTTTTTGATCATTATTTGGTCTGGTATGAATTTCAGGGTTTCTTTTTTTGCTACAGAAGATATATGACTAAGGGCAGGTAGGTAGAGCAGTGGTTAAAGCACTGAGTTCAAATGTGGCCTTAGATACTTACCAGCTGAGTGATCCAAGGCAAATCACTTAATGCCTCAGTTATTTGCCTCATCTGTAAAATGGGAACCCATTAGGACCATTCCAGTATCTTTGGAAAGAAAACAAATCATTGGGACACCGAGAGTAGGACCTGACTGTATGTATCAACAACAGGGTATGTGATAGCTAGCTGCTTGTCTCTATTAAAGCAGCATCTTGGACAGTAATCTCTTACTTTGCTTTTTCTTTTCAAGATTTCTTTAGCTCACTTTATTGTTTTCTTGCTTTATTTGGCATATCTAGTGTTGTTTTGAGATGATGTCTAGTGTTGTTTTGTGGGCTTAGTTATAACCACTCAGTCTTCTTGCTGTAATGCTGGCTTAGTATAACATCAATCTCTGTTATTTATACAGTTCTGTTGCACACTCACGTACTTCAGAGATCCATGATATCCTCATGTGGGGTCTTACCCCATCAATGCAAATCCCTTTGTAGACTATCTTCATGAGTGCTCTGCCCAAAAAACAGATATGCAATCCTTTGCTGGGTTCACATTCAAAACCTTTACAATTTTGTAGGAGTTGCTAAGATTTGTGTTTCATCAGCAAAGTCTTCAAGAGTCCAGGTTACCTTTGTGCCACAAGGAGTAACACAAGGAGGATTTTAGCATCAAATATCTCATTTATTAACAATTATGAACTTGAATAATTTTGTATCCTTTCATAAAGTTATGAAATAAAACCCTGTTTTTTACCTTGCTCTGAATTTTCTTCTGATTCTTGTTCATGAAAAACCAGATGTTTCAATGAAGTTGTGCAACTATTATAATACCTTGTCATTAATTCACATGCACATGCATGCCTATTGTTTATATGTTTGTAGTCTTACCATTTTAAAAGATTTATAGTGTTCAATTATCTCATTATGCCAGAGTTTGTTTAGCTACTGCCATTATGAATTGATTCCAATTTTTCATTATTATACATAAGTACTGAACAGAACTTGGGTCTCTTCACTCTTAGTTTTAACTCTTCTACTAATTCAATGTGATCTTGGGCAAATTATCTTTTTTCTCTCAGCCTCATTTTCTCCATGAGCAAAGTGGGGAGGGCAATACTGGATAGGCTCTAAGTATTGGGTTTTTTTGTTTTGATATTCTATACTATTGTGTATATCTACATACAAATCATTTTCATTTTGAGTTACTTCTTTGGGGACTGATTTCACAATTTGAATGATCAGGTCAAATGCTACAAATACTTTCATATCTCTAGTTATAAACTCCTAGATTGCTCTTTAGAAAGATTCTGTGTACCCATTTCTATACAAGCATATGGGCTTTGATAGTTTATTCCCATTTATTTATTAAATTAATATATGCATCCCTTTACAAGTCCTTTTATAACTTCTTATCATGGCATGTAAGTGACCTGAATCTTCAAACATTGTGATTGATCTTACAAGAAAGAATGGATTTGAGTTTGGGTTCAACTACAGACTGTATCTCTGTTTCCTGAGGAAAAGACTAAGTATGGAATGAAAGAATGAAAGGATATGTATTGAATATTTCTATGTACCAGGTACTGTGCTAAGTGCTAAGGATACAAAGACAAGTAAACAAGACAGTCCTTGCCCTTGAGGAGCATATGTTCTAAAAGGGAAGACAGCACACACAAAGGAGCAGAATTGGAAATCAGGGTGGTAGTAAAGGGCAGAATTCACACAGGAGCATGTCTTAAAGCTTCCCAAGAAGTGGCATAGTGGGTCTGTGATCAGGAAAGATAAAGGGAAGAGTCATCAATCAGAACCCAATGACTTAAGCCTGGGAATCTAAGATTTGGTGGAATATAGAAAAATTAGGAAACAGCATGGCTTGGAGATGGTGGGAAAGGCTTGACATTAAAAGAAAGGCCACGGAATGAAAATCCATATCCCTTGATGATAACATGTTTAAGAAGTAGTCATTAAGACTTTTTGTAAAGACCTCTAACAAGGGGGTACTCACTAATTTCCATAGCAGTTTATTCTCCTTTGGGTTTACTTCAATTGTTAGGAAAATTTTCCTTATGCAAAGGACATAGCAACTTAGAACACAAGCACAGGTGTAAATTCTGATTGGGTAGCAGTGTCTACACTACATATTTCCTAGGATGAAATTGTAATTAGAGAGATTTTGTTTTCCATAAGGCATGCATACATATTTCACAGCTTGAAATTTCTTTAAAAGTGCATTAGGTAAAAAAGGAGAGAAGTTGGAGTTGGTCAGATGTCCTATGATAACTACAACCCTGAGTTTGTGATACACTACCAGACCCCCTCCATCTGAGATGATGTAGGCAGGAATCTTTCCTGTGAGGTGCTAAAACAGACAGATGGAGCTTCATTCACATCCTACTGAAATAGAGTGATGAGCACAGCCCACGAACTTCCACAAGCTTCTTGAGCCACTTCCATGAGCGGCTGAGCCATTCTCCCTTCCTGCTTTAGTGGGAAGCATAGGGGCTTATTCATATTCAATACAACTACCTAAAAAATAAAAAAAAGAATTTAAAAATTAAATTAAAAAATTAAAAAATTAAAAATAAAATAAATAAATAAATAAACAACTACCTGATTTCCCCTCCCATGGGTTTAGAGTTGGCACAGAAAGTGTACTGAAGATCAGGATCTGGCCTGAGGGTGGAGGAAGCAATTTGGAAGACAGAAATAAAAGTGATAGCTGTGTATTATATTATGAATTGCTTGATATATTGATATGTTAGTTTTGTATGTGTTGGGTATTTAGGATGCTTACTCAAGTCTATACAATAATCAGAATGAGGACAGTGTATGACATGTACTTATGAATGGCAGCTATGCACTAGATGTGATTTGTTAGGACTTTAAATTCTTTACTGAGGGAGTGTGAAGTGAGTGCCATCTGATCATTTTTAATCTTTCTTCTGAATTTATTTACATGTTTACTAGGGGACTGAAAAATTATCGAACTGCAACTGCACCCAGCTCTTTTGAAGTTTTACTAAGTGAATTCCCTAGGATGATTTGAAGGGAACTTGCCTCAAACATCTCCAAAATATGATAGGAGGAAAAAGGAATTTTTGACCATAATTCACAGTATAGTTTAGATTATGGAACTCTGAATGGCAGCAAGAGAAACATTTAGACCTAAATCTAAGGGCTTCTTTAGATAGCTAGATGGGTGGAACTGACTGGGGTCTGAATCTCAAAAGAACTAAAAGAGGCTATTTTTTATATAGCACTTTGTTTGCAAAAATTTTTACAAATATTAGGTCATTTTATCCTCACAACAACCCTATATGGAAGGTATGGTCATTATCCCCATTTCATAGCTGAGGAAACTCAGCTTAGGCAGTGATTACATGACTTTCCCAGAGTTGCATAACTAGTTAGTGTTTGAGATCACATTTGAACTCAGATTTTCCTGACTCCAGGTATAGCACTCTGTCCAACATGCGAGGTAGAGGGATCTGCTAAGGTGAAACAAGGTAGAATACACATCTATTCTCACCACTCCCCTTATGTATCAGTAATACCCACAACTATCCAAATGAGATGGATGTTTTTTTTTTTATCTTTTGAGGGACACATCTATGCTATGTGCTATGTATGTGAAGAGAGATGTGACTCCTGATTGGTTGAGAGAAAGCTAAGTGTGATACTATATATCTATGTAGAAGACTTTGTTGGAGACACACTCTGAGAGATGATCTTGATGGAGACAGGTCAAGAGAGGCAAAGAGAGAACTTTTGAATGATTAATGGGACCCCCCTGGAGGGCCAATCATATCTTTTGACTTCCAGCACTTGCAAAATTAAAGATTAGGTTTCCCTTATTGAAATGATTCCTTCTCTACTTCATTGAGCTGAGGTGTTTTATCTCACTCCTAGCCAAAGAATTCCTTTACTATTGTCTCTTCTTTGATCTATTCTAATTTGTATTATTTCCACAAATTATATTAACTGTATTGCTTGGATAAATGGGTTTACTAATTATATGTGATATGATTTTTTGGTAACCAACATTGGGTAGAAAAGGGCTAAGCTGGTACCATAAGCTAAAAAAACTACCTTTCCCCTTGAATAAAAAAATTAGAGAGGTTTAATTTTGAACTCATATTTGCAACCCTAGATTAGATATATTTAAGGAATAGCAGAGAGATATATTTCTAGCCTGAAATCTTTCTTTGAGACTGGAAGAAAAATCTACCAGCTTTGGCAGTTTTAGACCCTGCCTTTCCTCCTCTTAGGCTGCTAATGATGCCAACATATCCCTTCTTACCCTCTGTTAAAGCAGGCCAGATCCAACGTCATATCTACTCATGTCACTCTTGAGTTTCATCATTTATTTAATTAGACAATGTATACATATATGCATATGCACATATGTATATGAATATATACACATGGACACATATGTCTGCACATATATATGCATGCATATATATATATACATATATATGTTACATATTACTAAAACCAAGGATTGTGTTGGGCAATAAAGATGGGGCAGAGATAAGAAGCCTTTGAAAGTCTTAGGAAAGTCTAAATCCATTCCATGTCCACTTACTCAGTATCTGCTTTTCTCACTCACCTGCTTTTGTTTTTTCTTCTTCCCTAGACTTCTTGCTTTCCCTTTCTATTCTTTAAGTATCTTCCTTTCTACCATCCCTTTCATTATTTCTCTCACACCTCTTCTTTTATTCCCCTAATCTTTATTTTCCTATATTTACTCATTATCATATGAGGAAGTGCCTTAATCCCATGAGTCTCAGTTTCTTCAGATGTAAACCAGGGATAACAATATCTGTAGTATTATTATCTACAACCTGAAGTGGTCATGATATCAGAGCTGATGATGATTTAGGGGTTGCTTAGATAAACCATTTAAGCCCCAATTATTTACATCAAGAACTTGACCCCATGCCAATAAAGAAAAATGTATACCTGATGTTGAAATGGAGTTTCTGCAATGTAAGTTTCTGCAGTGTGACAGATAATCCATTATGTCCTGCTTTATAGGGTATTTTGTGTATTTATTTTGGGGGCATCTCGGTGGTGCTGCACTGGCTAGAGTACTGGACTTGAAATCTGGAAGACTCATCTTCATGAGTTCAAATCTGGCCTCATAAGTTGTGCGACCCTGGACAAGTTGTCTCAATGTCTTCATCTGTAAAATGAGTTAGAGAAGTAAATGGCAAACTATTCCAGTATCTTTGCCAAGAAAACCTCAAATGGGGTCACAAAGAGTCATATAGAAGTGAAAAACAACAAAATTGTGTGTTTAGATTAAAAGTCTTCAAAGTGGTGGTTTGAGAACCCCCTGGGGACTTTGGCTTAATGCCAAGGTGTATGTGATAAACCAATTAGTGGGTAGGAAGATGGATCACATTTAGCTCTCTGCCATAGAATGACACTTTCCATCATAGACAATGTCATTAGCCCAACTACACCTACTTTTCAGCCAATACAATCCCCCAAAATGTGTAGACCACTAGTTTAGATCATTAAGTTGTCAAATAATCTAGCATTTGTTAAGTGCCAACTATGTTTCAGGCCCTGTGCTAAGCTTTGGAGATACAAAGAAAGACAAAGTCCCTGATTTTAAGAAACTCAATCTTATTGAGGGGGGTTAGCATGTAGTCAATTATGTACAAAGTAGATATAGACAGGACAATTTAGAAATAATCTTAGGGAGGAGGCTCTAGCATTATAGAGACCAGGAAAGGCTTCTTATAGGAAGAGGCATGTTACTTAGTATTTGAAGCAAACAAGGAGGCTGAGATGACAAGGGAGAGTACTCCAGGTAGACAGGGATAGCCAGTGAAAATGCCCAGAGTTCAGAGAAGGAGGTTCTTATCTGAGGAGTAGCATGGAGGTCAGAGTCGCTGGATTCCAGACTATGTGAAAAGGGTCAAATTACCACCACTGCTATGGGAGTATGAAACTAGGATGCTCAGATCAGGGTAATTCTCTACCTCTACACCTCCACGTACCCCCTCCCCACTAGCCTGTCCCTCATTGTCCTCTGTTTCTTCTCCATTATGATCTCAAAGTTATTGGTTTGTTCTCCAAATGGAGAACCATCCCATTTTCCCCGAATCCTCCGACTAGCTATATAACATAGGTGGATTTTTCCACTATATTTTCCTCAGTTGAGCATATCCTTCTGATTGTTATAGTATATGACTACCATGCTGAACATCTGTCAGCTGTTCCTTTACCCTATCCATCATCTTGTCTAAGACCAGCTCTATTTTCCAGTTGGTAGAGTTGGTCAACATAACGGCTGAAAAAAACCTCCACTGTCCAACTCTCTTTTTATCATCCTCCCATTTTATTGTCTTCGGTACTACTCCCCAAAGATAATTTTCCTCAACTACTTGTAATTTTTGAATTTCTGCTTTTTCATGGTTTCCGGTCCAAGGATCATGAGAGTTTACTCAATTCAAGGAAACCATTCCCTTTCTAGCTACAGCACCCCTAGTGAATACATTCAAATGATTAGAATTCTAAAAATCACAGAAGTTTTTTTAACTTCTGGAAGAGACATTAGAGCTTATAAAACCCATTTATCTATTTTTTTCAATTTTTATTGAAGAATTTGCCTTCAATATCACATACAGATATTCAATTGTATGAATGAGAACAAAAGAAAGACAGTGCAATATAAGTAAAACCAAAAGCAATCTAAAAAACACAACAAAATAAAGCTTCTCATTTAAGAAGAACACACACAAAAATGAATGTGAATGATTGTACGTGCTGCTGTAGTCTTCTATTATTTATCAATTCTTAAAAGAAACTAAGGCCTAACTATAACAAGGTAGTACCCACATCCTTCTCCTAGAGAACTTATAACAATGGATTGTTTTTCTAAATAAAAATAGGAAGAAGGAAAAAATAATAAAAATTGATTAGTGTATCCAAAAAAAAAATCTGACATTATATGCAATGTCTCATACCTGTGGTTTCCCCTATTTCTGCAAAGGAATGAGGGGAGATGTTTTCTCATTTCTCTTCTTTGAGATCAAGCTTTTTCTTTATAACACTGAAATGTTAATTTTTGTTATTTTGTGGTTTTTATTCTTTCTATTTCCATTGATGTGATCGCTGTGTATATTGAATCTGGGTTCTGTTTCCTTCACCTTTCACGTTGTCTAACTATTCCTTTGTTTCTCTGTATTTATCATATTCATTATTTCTTACAGCAGTTACATTTGGTTTCATTCATGTACTACAATGTATTTAGCTATTTCCCAACAAATGGGAATCTTGTTTCTAATTTCTTTGCCACCACAAAAAAGTGTTACTGTAAATATTTCAACTTTCATGGAGCCTTTTTTTTTCTCAATAACCTCCTTGGAGTATATGTGTAGCAGTGGAATATCTGGGTCAAAGGAAAGGAACATTTGCATAATTCCTAATTATTTCCAGAAAGTCTCTTCTAACTCACAATTCTACCAACAATACATTGTTGTCTGTCTTTCCACAGACACTCAGCATTGATTATTCCCACTACAATGAGACTCTGGACTTATTTTTCCAGAGGAATTCCAGCTACACATCTCTTTCCAGGTTCTAGGGTGTCTCTGAGGTACTATAGGTGTCTTTCTATAATGCTATCAACTTGTGCCCTGTTCCTACATTCTCTTCTCACTGCTAATTGCCAATGGCTAGCACCCTAGTTACATTTAAGCAATTTGCATTAATTAGCTTTTACAAGTAGATATTGACTGCAAAGATATAGTGAGAAGTACAAACATTTTCCCCCAAAATCTGGGGGCATAATCTCCTTAAAGCAATTTCTGTTTAGTATCAGCCTCAGTGAAATTACTTACAAATGCAGAGCAATCACTTAGTGAATCATCATACTTTATGCCTTTGATCCATGCTGGGTCAAATAGCTTGCATGGGACTTTGCATTTCTCTTATTATAAATGATTTGGAACATTCTTTCATATAGTTGTTAATAGTTTACAATTTTTCTTTTGAGAACTGTTTGTTCCTATCTTTTGACCAGTTATTTATGGCGAATGGCTTTTGGACCTATTTATTTGTTAGTTGTCTATACATCTTGGACACCAAACCCTTATGTGAGATATTTAATACAAAGATTTTTTTCACTTTCAACTGCTTCCCTTATCATAAATGAATTTATTTTTATGCAAAGCTTTCTGGTTCTATTTGATTAGAATTATCTATCTTCTCTTTTGAATTTGCTTCTAATCCTTGTTTGGTTAAGAATTCATCTACTTGGGGCAGCTAGGTGGCACAGTGGATAGAGCACCAGCCCTGAAGTTAGGAGAACCTGAGTTCAAATCTGGCCTAAAACACTTAACACTTCCTAGCTGTGTAACCCTGGGCAAGTCACTTAATCCCAATTGCCTCAGCACAAAAAAAAATTGTCTACTCATGGCTGTGAAAGATATATGATCTGCTT
>JAJPUD010011712.1:630-20569 GCA_023553655.1 Myrmecobius fasciatus
GTGTTTCTACTGGGCCTATATCCCAAAGAGATCTTAGAGGAGGGAAACGGACCCACATGTGCAAGAATGTTTGTGACGGCCCTTTTTGTGGTGGCTAGAAACTGGAAATTGAAAAGATGCCCATCAATTGGAGAGTGGCTGAATAAATTATGGTATATGAATGTTATGGAATATTATTGCTCTGTAAGAAACGACCAGCAGGACGATTTCAGAGAGGCCTGGAGGGACTTGCATGAACTGATGCTGAGTGAAACGAGCAGAACCAGGAGATCATCATACACAGCAACAACAGTATTACATGATGATCAATTCTGATGGACATGGCTCTCTGCAACAAAGAATTGTCTCAAACCAGTTCCAGTTGTTCACTGAAGAAAACCATATACACCCAGAAAGAGGGACATGAAATATGGACCATAACGTAACATTTTCATGATCTCTATGGACATTTGCTTGCATTGTGTTGCCTTTTTCTGATTCTTTTTTTTTTCTTGTAGATAGGATTTTTCTTGCATAACTTCTCAAGCATTTCAACATTATTAACATGTAGTGGACTTCCTGCCATCTAGGGGAGGGGAGGGGACTGGGGGTAAAATTTGTATTGGAAAGCTTTGTAAAGATCAAGGTTGGGGAACTACCCATACATATGTTATACAAATAAAAAGCTTAAAATAAAATAATTTTAAAAATAAATAAAAATAAATTTAAAAAAATAAAAAAAAATGAGACGGTTGGAATAATCCCATCCAACTTTACAAGCTACATTGGTACCAGTATAATGTAAAGAGGGGATGAAAGAAGATCCCTAGGAGATCCCCTCGGAAGAATTTATGGGAAGCATTGACAAGAGTTGCACAGAGTTGTGCTGTCTAACTTTACATGTGGTTTCTTAATTGTCGGTTGAGATAAGAGAGAGAACCTAGAACTTAAAAAGTTTTTAAACAAATGTAAAAAAAAATTGTTTTCAATGTAACTGGGGGAAAATAGTAAACAAATAAATCAAATAAAGAAAAAGAATTGCACAGAAAAAAAAATAAAAAAAAATTAAAAATTCAGGGGCAACTAACTAGATGGCATAGTGGATAGAGCAGCATCCCTGGCGAAAGGAAGATGTGAGTTCAAATTGACCTCAGACACTTATGAGCTGTGTGATTCTGGGCACATCATTTGATGCTAACTGCCCCTCCCCAAATAAATGTATTATTTAAATTCACAAAACTGCATTAGTGCGCAAGAAATTAAAATGATTCACTGACAACTAGTGACACAATGGTTAAAGCACTAGGCCAGAAGTCAACAAGACCTGAGTCCAAATTCAGCCTCAGACACTTATTAGCTGTGTGACACTGGACAGGTCATTAACTTCTGTTTGCCTCAGTTTCCTCAACTGGACAATAAAGATAATAAAAGCACTTATTTCACTGAGTTGTCGTGAGAATTGAATGATATAATTTATTTGTAAAGCACTTAGCACAGAGCCTGGTACATAGTTGGTGCTATGTAAATGCTTACTCTCTTCTCCATTCCTCCCCCAAATAATTAAACTTTCATATTATTTTTTCTGTTTGTCTACTACTTCTGGAGTATAATTTAAAGCTTAAAAAGATACTTAAAAATGTTGTCATCCTGTTTTGTATATTTGTGTATAGATATATATGTATGTGTATATATGCAGTATGCATGTGTTGTCTATATGTTGTATGGTATATATATATACATTTATGTCCACACATATATGTTTATGTTCAGTCATTCATTCATATCTGACTCATGACTCCATGTATAATGTCCATGTGATTTTCTTGGCAAATACATTTGAGTGGTTTGCCATTTCCTTCTCCAATTCATTTTTACAAATGAGGAAACTGGGGCAAAATAGATTAAGTGGCTTGCCCAAGGTCACAAGGCTGGTAAGTGTCTGAGGCCAGATTTAAACTAAGGTGTTCCTGACTTTAAGTCCAGCACTGTATCCACTGATCTGTCTATATATATAGTTAGATAGATAGATAAACAGACAAGCAGAGAGAGAGACAGAGAGACAGAGAGACAGAGACAGAGAAACAGAGACAGAGAGAAAGAGAGAGAAAAAGAGAGAAATGATAGATGGATAAGTAGAAAGACCTTGATACCTATCTTTATAACTGTTATCTAGGTAGAATTCAGATTTGATCTTAAATCATTTTCTCTTTATCTATCCCTCCTGCTTACAACCTTAAACCAAGTTAGATAATGGTTATAGCCAGTTGTCTCTCAGGGATAGTGAGTTCCCAGGGGAAGCCTATTGTTTTAAGTCCATGTCTTTACACATGAGACTCAGCTTTATGTGCTCAATTGTACTTACTCTGTACCACCTCTACCTCCCCCATTTCCAGCACTCCCCAAATAATCATAGAACCAAGGAAAGAAGGAAGAAATAGTTTTATGTATCAAGGGACAGTGAATCAAAGCAGAAAGGAAACAAACAGAAAATTCATTGGGGAGAAAACTTACCAGCACAATGGAACTACAACAAATAGTGATTTTCTAACTCTGGGGAGGACAACAGAAAGGGAGTATGGAGGGAATAGTTCACCTACTCCTTCTCCCTTTGCCAAGAGCCACCAGTGACAAATCTCTGAAGAGGCTATCTTCCTTAAATTAGATTCAATTTTCAGGATAGATACCACTCCTCCTATAACCCCACCTCTTCAGTCACAGTCTTTTTATATGTAAATACTGAGGAAGAAATAAATTGGGATTATGGATGTTATCACATATCTCCCCTGCTTTGAACTCTAGTATCTTTTGTCTTTTTATGCCTTCTTTTTTCCCCAGACCTCTCCAAAAACCAATCCCAGCTTTCTACACATCACCTCTCAGAATTTCCCTTTAAATCATTTTATAAATTCAGGGATTTCTTTGCCATTCAGAGCAAGGATATTCTGAAGACCTGATTGTTATATTTTCAGTATGAGCATTTATATCTATCGACAAAACTACAAATCAGAGCTTGATTTAATATTTTACTTATTTTCTATACTTAAGAGAAAATGTTAACAATGCAGATTAAATTTAAAAGTGTGTAATATATGCATTTTTCCCCTGGAGAGCTGCTTATTAAACATTTATCAGCACACAACTGGATAGATTTCGTTTTAATAAATAACAGGATTGGATTTTTCACCTCACCCCCTTCAAATAAGCAAAGTACTGAGCATAAAAAGATATATGAAAATGATAGTATCTCCTTTCAAAGGGCTTACTGTTTTATAGTCAAGGTATATTAGGGCATCAGACAAGGGGGACATGATACCTTTTAATTAGGCTTTGAAGGAAGACATGGGACAAAACATAGGAAGAAATAGCATTCCAAACATGAGGGATGGATTGTGCAAATCTTTGGAGGCTTGAGAGTAGGACAAGATTAGAAAAAAGTTAATTATTCCATTTTGGCAAAAATTGAATGAGCATTTATGAAGCTCTTACTATGGCCAGGCATTGTGCTAAACACGGTATACAAAAATGAAAGAGAGATCCCCTCGTTCAGTACCCAAGGAGGAGATAACATATAGGACAAGGTGATTAGAAAGGAAAGCCATATTGATGTTGAATAGAGTCTTAGGTCAGTCAATCTATACCCTTATTTTTTAGAATCTTTATGATTACTAATTTCAGAGTAAGAAAGGAGGAAAAGAAAAACAGGTATGGCCATAGCAACCTGGTTGGAAGATGGTCTTTGGAAATCTGAGGCTAGCTAAACTATTCCCAATCAGGAAAGCATGGCCCCAGGGGTAAAGTTGCTGTTTTCATAAATCCTCCAAATCATGGCTTCTCCATCTGTTTAGAGAGCAAGGCAGCGCCATCCTAGAAGCAGAACACTATGGTAAAAAGATATCTGAGATGAAATAACAGAAAATATGTAAACTAAAGCTGGAAATGTAGGGAGTAGACAGATTGTGAAGGGTGTTGACTAGAAAAGACAAGTTTCTCCCCCTTCAGCAATGCGAAGAAAGGATTATTTTATTAGTCAAACCTGCAGAGTAGGGACTAAGAAACTAGGTTATCAACAGATGTGAGGTAATATATGCATAACATTTGCTTAGCATTCTTGAATTCCTACTCACCAATTTCATATGATTAAATGCCTAAAGAAATAATATAGATAATAAATGTTAGAGGAAATCAGAGGAGAATGCTTTTATTAAAAAAGTTTAGTGTGGGATGATGTGGCTGGGGAAAATTTCAAAGAAAAAATCCTTAAAGGATGGATAGAATTTACAAAGATAAATAGTGAACTTCTTGAAAACAGGAACTAATCTATTTTATCTGTCCCCTAGTGCCCTGCCTTGGATAGACACATGATAAATGTGTGTTGAATGAATAAATGGACAAAGAATGACACAGTCTTGTATCTTCAACTCTCAATTAGTAATTTTAAAATTCATGATAAACCATAATACTGTATGTCAGTGATTCAAAAACAAAACAAAACAAAACAATAACATCCTTGACTTTTCACAAGAAACTCAATCAATCAATAAACATTTAAGCTTATGCTATATTCCTGGAATTGTGTTAATTGATTTAAAATATCAGGATTTAATCATAATTTACAAAAATGACAATGTACTAGTCTCAGAGATATTACATGGGGAATCAACATGCAAACAATTATATACAAAGTAAATAGTATAAAGGATAAGTAGGAAATAATTAACAAAAGGAAAGCACTAGAATTAAGAGGGCCTGGTGAAGGTTTCCAGTAAAATTCCACACAAAATCTACAAAATTTCTACAGTGATGGAGTTCTTTTATAAATAGAGACAGCAACTCACTTTCATATAGTCCTTTAGAGATTAGTAAGACATTTTTCTCATAGCAATTCTGTAAAGTAGGTCATGTAACTATTATCTTCATTTTATAGATGGCAAAATCAAATTGCAGAGAAATTGACTTGCCAGTGGTCATGCAGCTAGTAAATTTTAGAGTAAGAATGATACTCCGAATTTCTTTCCAATATAGCTTACTTGCTTCAAGTAAGTATTTCTGAAGTGAGAAAAACTAGAACATTATGCATAATAATAGCAATATTGTAATGATGATCAGCTGTGAAAGACTTATTTATTCTGATCAATACATTTTATTCTGATCAACACAATGGTCCACAACAATTCCAAAAAAATCATAATGAAAAATGCTCTTCACCTCCAAAGGGAGAATTTATAAACTCTGAGTAGAGTTAAAAAATACTTTTTCACTTCTCATTTTTTCTTTCTTCCCCTTCCCCAACATGGCTAATGTAGAAACATGTTTGGTGTGAGTCATATATAAGTGATATTGTATTTCTTGCCTTCTTAAGGAATGGGGGAGAGAAGGAGAAAATTGAGAACTAAAAATAAAAGTTTTTTAAATGGAAATAAAGATGATATAAAAATAAGAGATATGAACAAAAACAATTGCATACAAGAAAAATAAAGGCCTTCACAATTTGACACTAAAAAGTTTTAGGTGTGCCCTCAATTAAGTTTTCAAAATCGTGTGAATTTACATTTTTCCTTATAAAACTAAACAGAAGTTTTAGCAGGACTTTATCCTGTATAGGAAAATCCATGTTCAACTTAAGAAAATTAAATACATCTATCAGAGGTTTCATCTAAACATTCAAGGTTGTTAGCAAGGTAATCTTGTTGCATAGAAAACAAAAATAAGAAAAAGAATTACAAGATAGTATGTGGTTTATACCTAAATCAATAATATGTATTGTTAGTACCGTAGGCAAGGTGGAAAGGAGCATAGGTTTTTAGATAAGCTTTGAAGACTATATGGAATATACATATATGAAGAACCATTTGAGAATTAAGTATTAAGATATTTGCAAATGCTAAGGAATTATCCTAATTACTATATGGACTCCCAAGACAAAGTTATGACATAGCTCCAACTAACTTTATGTTGTGGTTTTCTTCTTAAGCATGGGGCTCTCCTTGAATTCTTTCTGTATAGAAAAGAAATCTTGAAGTCCTTAATCAGATCTGGAGAATAATTGGCACTTCCTTGGACTCACAACCATTCTTTATCACCTGACATTCTCAAACTTTTCTTCTACTACTTGGTAAAATGAGATTTCTTTTCTATACCTTTTCTTGGTTTTGGTTGGATAGTGTTAAAACAAAATAAAACAAAACAAAAAAAAAACTTAAGTAGATGAACAAAGGCACTGGGAGAGGAATTGAATTGATGGAGCATGAAAATGTACATTAAAAAGTGAAATATGAAAAGAAGATTCAAATAGAAAGAAATGGAGAGAGTAATTTTTTTAGATTCTATAGAAAAAGCAATGGGATTATCATGTCCTACCTCTCTTTTCTGACAACCAATAAAACAAATGATGAAACTGGAGTGAGGAGAATGGTTGATCTTTGATCTAATTGACTTACATCAGAATAAAGTCTATTTTTAAAATACCATATCATCCTTCATATAAGCTGCAAAGAACCATATCTTCCTTCTCGTAAGTTCTTCCCATAGCAGCACCCATTTTCCAACTCTGTACTAGCTACTTGGTCATACTGAAACAATCCAAAATAGCCCAAAAGGGATAGAAGATGAAAAATCAAAACTACTTCAGGAAAGACTAGGTGGTAGTTGGATATGGTAAAAAAAATAATAGAAAGATTTTGAAAATCTGACAAAAGACAGGGGTTGAATTTAAGTGAAGGAAAATTGGGAAGATTAGAAAAATTAGAAAAGGAAAAGCAAAAGTTCTATAGTTAAGGAAAGGAGGGATTAAGAAAGGAGAAGTACTAGAGAAAAATAAGGAGAAAAGCAGGAGATGGGAAATGCCTCTAACTAAGAGAGAAGGAAAAGAAGGATTTAAGAGGAGGAGCAGAGAAATAAAATATGTATTGAACAAGAAAGACTCAAATAAAAGGAGAAAAAAGTAGGTAAGGCATGAATGGCTATGAGAGTGCTAATGAGGTGCTATGTGTTGAGAGTGCTCTAATAGAGTTCATAACAAAAACTATTAACTCTACTAGTTCATCAAAATCGAAGACCTTGCTTTCAGAAAGTAGGGCACAGAGGATGTTTTCCAGTGACCTGTGAATATTATTCAGTGTTTGTTTCTGCCGTGGCTGAAATGTCTCTGTTCAAAATTTATCTCATAGAATAAAAAACAAAATGAAACAAAAGTGTATAAAGACAAACTCTACTTTACAGCTTAATTTAGGAACTAAAGTATTCCTTAAAAACATACATATTGAACTCACAAAATTGAAGGGCTTCACCATGAAAACAAAAAAGAAAAGGAATATGGGGAGGCATTAGGGAAATGGATAATGTAATATAATAAAAAGAAGAGAAAATCTGGAAACAGAATAAATTATGGTTAAAATTTCAATGAATTTAAAAGAATGGATAAGGATTCTGGAAGCCAAATATTCAAGTTTCATTGCAATTTGTTGGGGCAAATAGTTCAGGACCGGGAAACATCATTTTTACCTTATGCTATATGTACAGCAATGATGAAGTTCCATTCCCTAGCACAGAAAGAGCTGTAGGCACTTTCTTTTCTCTTTTTTTAAGGCAGAAAGAAACAAAATAAAATTGGAGTTATTTTGGGGGCTAAATTACTTTCCCATAAATTCTTTATCAATCTGCTACAGAAAACCAAGGAAAAAGCTATCAATTTGCCTGCATGTTAACAATACTTAAAAATTGCTTTAAGAATATCAGTTTTTTTAAAAGAAGATTTAGGATTTATAAAAGAGTAACTGATATTTACAAATCCCCTGTTTTTCCTCTTTTACCAACTCTTGATATGAAATTTAATTCTTTACTATCAAAATTAGCATTGAGGAAAAATGTCTTACTATGTTGCTTCTAAATAGGGAAGAAACAAGTAGCTTTGCTAAATTGCAATGAAATTTGAACATTTGGCTTCCAAAATTTCTTATTCATTCTTTTAAATTCATTGAATTTTCACCCATAATTTATTCTGTTTCCTAATTAAGATCAACAATTTAAAACATTTAGCATCTTTATTAGTATCCAGGTCAAAACAACATATTTAATATGGCTGGAAACAAGAATGAATGTTGTTCTTTCACATGAAAATATGATAACTGTGTCTAAACCAGCTAACAGATGCCATCATGAAAATAAGATTCCTATCTCAAGTTGAATCTATTAAAGATAGGAAATTCACAAAGGCAACTTCATGATTTACTGCATTATGTATCTACATGAATTGAAATCATTCATAAGTTGTGTTCATTGTTTCTTATGCCAAAGGAAATGAAAGGGACAGAGAAAAATTAAAATGCCATTTTTAAGACCTCAGAAAGAATTAAAAATCCTGAAGTAGACTAGAATAAATACTTTCAACTCCTCTCTTGACTACAAAAGTAGTTGGCACATTTAGACAACATTGGTACTATGCCCTTGGAACAAATGCCAAAGCATCTTCCAATTTAATAATACAATCATTTCAATTCAGATGACTGACATGATCACGACTCGCTGGCTCAATCAGAAGACAAGTTGGCTAGAATTTCTGGTGCACTCCAATGCAAGTGTATTTATTGTATTAAAATGCATTAAATTCCATCTTCAAGTAGCATGCAGCTGCTGTCACCAAAATATGTTTCTATCACAGGAAAAAAAAAGGATGCATTAGTAATAGCATATTTTTTCTCCCTCATACTTTAAAATGTTAAGTTAAGAAATAAGAGGAATAAAGGCCATATTATCAATCAGCCAGTATTAAGCTTGCAATACAAAATACAATATGAAAACAAGGATCAAATAATTCCTCCTGTCAAGGGGCTTATATTCTATCTGGGAAACAATGTTAACGTATAAAGTACACATAAAATATAGCCTCCACCAGAATTTTCTATAAGTGACAAAATGAAAAAGCATTTAGTAAGCACTCACCATGTGCCAAGTATTCTACTAATTGCTGGGGATGGAAATAAAAAAGAAAACATTCCTTCAAGAAGTATATAGTCTAATGAGGGAAAGAGAGAAAACTTTCCTGAAGTATTGGTACAAGAAAAGTTGTTGCCAATCAGAATGACAAAGTACAAGCTTCTCTGAAACAGAAGGAAGTTGTTGAGAAGGAGATGGGTAAGAGAATAAAGAGTTGACAACTAACAGAAGAAAAGAGAATATATAACATAAATATGCACAGGCACCCATGCACATACACAGGTGTTGAAGCATTAGCAGGATGGCTTATGAGTCAAAACTTATAAATCAAAAGTAGCATCAGTAAAAAAAAAAAAAAAAAAAAAAAACCCTCATTCTTTGACAAAAACTGCTAGGAAAACTGTAAAGCAATATGGCACAAAGCATATAGACCAATATTGTATACCATATACCAAGATAAAGTCAGATTGGGCACATGATTTAGACATAAATGCTGATACTACCAGGAAATTAGAAGAGCAAGGAATAATCTACATGTCAGATCTATGGAGAAGGGCATTATGAAATGTAAAACTGATCATTTTGATTATATTAAATTAAAAATGTCTTACACAAACAAAAGCAATGAAACCAAGATTTGAAGGAAAGGAGAAAGCTGTGAAACAATCTTTACTGCATGTGTCTCTGATAAAGGCCTCATTTTCTCAAATAATCTAAAGAATTGAGGCAAATGTATAAGAATACAAGCCATTTTCCAGTTGATAAATGGTTAAAGAAGATGAACAGACAGCTTTTATATTTTATTTTTTATTTTTTATTAAAGCTTTTTATTTGCATAACATATGTATGGGTAATTCCTCAACATTGATCTTTACAAAGCTTTCCATTACAAATTATCCCCCCAGTCCCCTCCCCTTCCCTAGATGGCAGGAAGTCCACTACATGTTAGTTATAGTAAAATACTTGACAAGAACAGACAGCTTTTAGATGAAGAAATCAAAACTACAGTCACATGAAAAAGCACTCTAAATCACATTTGATTAGAGAAATGCAAATTAAAACAACTCTGACATACCATCTCACATTTATCAGATTGGCTAATATGATTTTTTAAAAAGGAAAATTATAAATGTTGGAGAAAGTGTGAGAAAATTGGGACACTAATGTATTGCTGGTGGAGTTGGGAAATAATCCAACCATTCTGGAGAACAATTAGAACTCTGCCCAAAAGGCTACGAAACTGTTCATACCCTTCGATCTAGCACTACCACTGCTACTATGTCTGTATCACAAAAAAAGATCACAAAAGAAGGGGAAAGGACCTACATGTACAAATATATTTAAAACAGCTCTTTTTGTGGTGGCAAAGTATTAGAAATTAAGGAGACACTCATCAAATAGGGAATGGCTGAACAAGCTGTGGTATATGAATGTTATGAAATACTATTAGGCTATAAGAAATGATGTGCAAAAGGATTTCACAAAAAAAAAAAAAACCTAAAAAGACTCATACAAAATGAAATGAACAGAACCAAGAAAACATTGTACACAGTAACAGCAACATTATACAATGATCAACTATGAACAACTTAACTCTCCTCAGAAATACAATAATCCAAGACTATTACAAAGATCTCCTAATGGAACTGCTACCCATATATATATATAAATAACCATGGACTCTGAATGCATACTATTTTTACAGGGTTTTTTTCATGTTTTTTTCTTTTTGTCTGTTTTCTTCTTTCACCAATTTGACTAATATAGAAATGTTTTACATGACTGTCCATAAATAATCTACTTCAAATTGCTTACCATTTTAGAAAGAGGAGAAGGGAAAGAGGAAGAAAATTTTCAAATGCAAAATTTTATAAAAATGAATGCTTAAAAACTGCCATATATAATTGGGGGAAAATACTATTTAAAAAGTAGGATCATTTTAGAAGTTTTTTTTTTTCTACAAGGTCTATCTAGTACAGTTGAAAACGTAAATCATTTGAATATTTGCTCAATTACATAGAGAAATATAAGGATCGTAAACTCTGTGAGGTTAAGATTATGTCTCATTATTTGCATTTCTAATAGCCCTCAGTGTTGTTTCTCTATATAATCTCTTGATTATGCCATTTTATTTCCTCTGACACAGCTTGATGCAGTCCCTCATCCTCACAGCTATTGTAATAGTCTTCTAACAGTCTTTATGTCTCAAGTTGCTCTTCTACTCAGCTGCCAATTTGGTCTTCCTAAAGCACAAGTCTGATCATATCACTCCATAAACTCCAAGAGCCCCTATTACTTCTGGGGCTAAATATAGAATCAGTTAAGCTTTAAAGCCTTTTGTAACCCTCCACTCTTATTCTCTACTAATGTTCTTACACTTTACACAATACTGGACAATCCAGTGACAATGGCCTTTGCTTTTCTTCATACAAAACACTGCATACTTTAAGCTAAAATTCTCTGCTTCCTCATCTCCACCTTCTGATTTTCTCAGCTTCTTCTATGGATTAACCAAATCCTACCTTTCCTTTCCTACCTCCTTTGTTCTCTCTTTTTTTGTCTTTCTTCTTTTCTTCCTGTCTTTTAATTTAATTTAATTTTTTTCTATGTAAAGTTCTTAAGTGTTTCCTCTTTCTCCTTAATGCTAATGCTTTCCCTCTGAGATTTTTTTCCCAATTTATCCTATATATAACTTATTTGTACAAATTCATTTGCATGTGGTCTCCCCATTAGACTGTGAACTTCTTGACAGAGGGACTGTCTTTTGCTTTTCTTGGTATCTCCATGACATGCCACAGTGCCTGGCATATAGTAAGCACTTAATAAGTGCTTGATAACTTGTAATATATACTCAAAAATATTTTTGAATGAATATTCTTTCATGTCTTTCCTTCAGTGATCAATTTGTTGTTGATGATGATGTTGTTCAATCATTTTTGTTGTATTTGTCCCTTTGTGACCCCATTTGGGATTCTTGGCCAAGTACTGGATGATTTGCCATTTCCTTCTTCAGCTCATTTTACAGATGAGGAAACTGAGGCAAAAAGAGGTAAGTGATTTGTGCAGGGTCACACAGCTATTAAGTGTTTGAGACTGGATTTGAACTCAGGAAGATGAGTCTTCCTAACTTTAAGCCCCTATACACTATGGCACCAACTAGCTGCCCTCCTTGATTAATATAGAGTAAATAACCTCATAAGGGATGTATATCCATTTATATACCTTTATATATAAATATGTATATATGCACATGCATGTACATAGAGATAAATGCAGGTGCATGGATATATGTTCTGTAAGCCTTGGGTAGGATTAACACTGGAAGGTACATTAGAAATCTATAACACAGCATATGAAAGATAGGATTTGGAATTAGGAAAAGCTGATATAGAAATTTTCCCTAACTCTTATTATGTGTGTGAGTGATTACAGACATACCACTTCATTTTTCTGACCCTCATTTTGCTCACCATAATCCCAACTGACACATCTTACAAGTTTATTGTGAAATCCAGACATACCCATGGGGATAGAAAGACTTGCCTACTATATGTCAGGCACTGTGGATAAACTTGCTGGATAGGTAATGACCCAAACTCCCAAGTTCCTCTCCAATTTAAGATTAAAAGAAGCTTGTGGATAGAAGTTTAAAGTCAGTGCTAAGAGAAGTCTTCTTAAGAGGAATTATAGAGAGCAGATGGTGGAGGCTGAGCCAGCCCAATCCTCTGTAGTAATTCCAAAGCCCAGGGATGGGACCATCTCAATATGGTTGAATTCCTGAGCCAAATGAGCCCTGTTGATCAGTGAGAGCTGGGAAGAGAGGCAGCAACAGAATCTTTTTGTCCATTTTTCCCCTCTCTTAAGGAGGGGATGGAGGTGGAAAAGGGCAATGGCCAAATATATTGTAAGCTGTTTACCCCCTTTCAACTCCCTCAGGAATTCACAAAACTACAGTTTAAAAGTTTGCTTTAATTTTAAAGCTATTAAATATGATTTTAAAAGTTGATAAACCCAAACTGTCCTATTTTTGCTGAATGCTTATATATGTGACATATACCAACATGGTATATACATTTGCTATATATGTTATCATGTATTCACACATATATATATATATACATATATATATATATATGCACATCCACCTACCCACCTACACCTACACACATATATATACACAGTGCATGCAAAGCATTTGAGTGTGCATGTATATATTTATATATGTAAATTAATTGTGTGCACATATATGCTCTTGGATGTGTGTATTGTGTGTTTATATGTATCTGTGTATATGCATATATATATACATAAATATACATACATACACAAGACAGAGGGAATTTGCAGGTCAGAGTTAACAGTGTAAAAGGGGATGGAGTGGGAGGGAAACTGAGGGTCAACTGTCACAAGGCTGGCAAAAAATTACTGGAACTCGGTCCTAGAATACTTTTCCTGAGCCAAAAGCAATCCTTGAGGTCTGAGACTGAGTTAATGCCAGGCCTAGAGTTAGGAATGCCTGAGTTCAAATATGGCCTCAGAAATTTCTGGTGAAATCATTTAACCTTTGCATGCCTTAGTTTCTTCCACTGTAAAATGGGAATAATAACAATATCTTAAAGGGTTTTGAGGATCAAATGAAATATTTGTAAAGAGAAAACTACAGGCTCTGGCACATATTAGGCACATAATAACAAAATTTTCCTTCCTTTCTTCCCTGTAGAATTCTTTACATTTCTTTAGAAATCTAGAAGGGAGGCAGATGAATAAGCTATGGTGGACAGATATTTTTCCTTTCAGCAGTTCAAAGGAAAATGTCATGATAGAATAGTAGCGGCTAATGGAAGAAAGTTCCACCATTGTGAAGGGAGAAGTATTGAACTCCCCAAACACACACAATAATGTCCTCAGTTCAGGGGGTGATAGATAGAGCAGCCTGCTTGCCCACATCACCTAAAGTATGTCAAGTAATATAGGAAGATCAATACACCAATTTGGTATGAAGCAAACCAATACCTAGAAAAATAAAGTTACTTTTACTAGGTCATGTAACTTGCAAGAGCAAGAATTCAAAGCTAAATAAGCAAATATTTTACTATTTACTTATATTCTAAGTGCTTATTTCAATCATAGGGCCTTGGTTCAAATCTTAGGTCTGATACTATGTGATTTTGGACAAATAATTTCACTTTTCTAGTTTTATTTTCTCATCTGTAAAAGCAAGGAGTTGGAAGAAATGACCTTTATGATCTCACTCAGCAGGAAATCTATAATTCTATTAGTAAACACTTCATGGGGCCCTAAGGATTGCTCCCTTCAACCATCTCTCTCTTCCCCAGTAGTCTTATATCTGTTCAGCTCAAATTGGGTAACCAACTTCTCCCTCTTTGCTACTATCTGTCTAAACCTTGAGTGAATACCATAGCAGGGGTGGGGGGAGATAGATGCCAGGGATTGCATTAAGACAAAGTGGTGAGGAAGAGAGTGAATGAGTGGAAGATGATGTAAGACTGTTTATCCTCCCACACCCTCCCTCCTGAATCATGCTTATGCACATACACACAAATACACACAAGCCTAACTAGCACCTGCAAAGTTAAGATAGTTAAGCTAATTAGCACTGGCCCATCTGCCCTTTCACAATAAAAGTTAATTTGATTTTTTCTCCCTGAAAAGCTCTTCAAGTAGAGTCCAGATGGTCATTTAGTGGACATATTACAAAGTGGCTTTGTGTTCAGGTATGAGAGTTTTGTGGCCTGTGAGTGTCCTTCCAGTTTTGGGATCTTGTGATTCTGTAATTCATCAGTAAAAAGTCCCACATTAATGAAATAATGTATCCTTAAAGAATTTAACAGAAAATAATACTTCAATAGTATTAGTACTGTTTAATAGTATCCAAATTGTGTTACGGAACAACAACCAGCTACAACAACAACAAAAAAATTGATTTATAACTTCTAACAAATTCCTTTGGGATTTAAAGACCTTTATGAACCTGACTCCAACCTATCTTGATAGGCTCAGTATTCCATTCCATGTACTCTGGTTCAGCCAAATTATTCTTCTTATTGCTTTTGACACTCAAAATTCCATTTCTGGTCTCCAGTCCTTTTCAGAGAGTATCACACAAGCTTAGAACACCCATCTTCCTCATCTCTATCTCCTAGAATCCTTGCTTCACTTCTTGACTATAAGCTCAATTCATTATCAAATATGTCATTCTTTTCTAAAGTGATGTGTACATATGTGTGTGAAACAATCCATTGGAACATAGAAAGAAAATACAGAAATTTATATTCATGTTATTTTATCTAAAAATAAGATGAAGTTTTTTTTAATATTTGATAAACAAATTGACATCAGTGTTTTTGAAGGATCCATATGCTATATGGCCATGAATGGTTTATGAGGTATCCTAAGGGAAGAGTAGGATTTTCACAATGGAGCAAAGTCAACAGTACTGATCTCACTGATTTGCTTTCAGTATAGTAGGATGTGTCATATTTTATATGGGCCTATTTACATGGATTTATATATACTATCTAATTTTAACAAAAGTAATCCTTACAAAATGGACAAGCTGCTTAAAAGGACTCATAAAGAACTTCTGGATTTACACCAATTTTAATCATGTAAAAATGAGCAAAAACAGAGCAAAACAAGAAAATGGAAGATTTGACACTCTTACTCCAGATATGTATTCATCTATCATATTACAACCTAGTTAACTAAAACAATCAGATATGATGAAAATTATTTGAAATATGGATTTCCCGCACTATCATTAACAATCAACTTCACGTAAATTGTTTGTTGTACCATGAGATAGTACCTAATGATACTATGAAATCATTATGATTAGCAAGATTTTTTAAAGCTAAGATTTTGTTACCAAGAGATGTGCTTGTTACCTGTAAGAATTCTTGTCTGTATAAGCTAAAAAAAAAAAGTTGGAAATAGAATTTTCTTACCTATTTAAAAATCTTCCAAATGAAGATATTCAGTAAGTTTTTAGGCCATTTGTTATGAATATAAAATGTAACTACTCATTAGATTGCAAAAGCTGATTCATGTTGGTGTAGATGGAAATTTGCAAGCTGAATTTCAACAAAAACCCTTGCATACTAAGTGTCTGTAACTGAAAAATGAGTGGCATAAATGCAGGAATGATGCATTTTCTATTTAAAAGTGTGTTTCCTTGTAAATTATGTTTGTCAGTTTTTAAAACTAAGACCTTTGAATGGATTTATCATCAGCATCTTTAAAAAATATAAAATGTTTTACTGTTAAAATATTATTAGTAAGAGTAAAGTAAACTGGCCAGTTTTCTCTTCATTCATTTCATTCTTCCCTTCTGGAAAAGAGCACTTTTTTTCTCTACTCCTTTCCCCAGAAGATTTAATTGGCCACATCTCATCATAATTACCTCATTCTGAGACTCTATCTCAGTCCCTCAAGGCTATGTCTTTTCATTATCTAATCTTTTTTAAAGTTTATCTCAGATGAAAAGTTATTAGTCAAATTATAATAGCTCAGAGCCCCCATTTAGAAAAATTCCTATCTTTTAAGCTATGTCTTAACTTAAATTTTGGCAATTTCCAACTAACTTCTGGCTTTCTCCATTCCCCTTTTCTGACCACCAACCACATATAACTGGACATGTATTTTGTAGAAAATCAAAATCAAGTTAAAAACTTAGACTATAAGATAAGAAAAGAGAATATAATAGTTCTTATTATTGGACAAGGATGGGAAAAGGAAGCTGGGGAAGGGAGAGACTTTATAGAACTTTTCTCAGTCTCTGAAGAGACAATACAATAACAATCAGCAGCTTTAGGCCAAATTCTTTATTCTAAGAATACCTGCCAGGATCCAAGGGCCCAATAGAATATCTCCATTCTCTGATGCAGCCCAGCTCCTCTCTCGATCTTTTTCTCTAATCGCCCACTTCTCTAGGGTTCCATTTTACTTCTCTCTTCAATTCATGTCATACTCCTGAGCAGAGTATAAAGAACTTCACCTATCTCTTCCTTCCCATCCCCTAATATTCCTGCTCCATTCATGAATTTTCCTAATTCATAAGTCTGACCATGTTATTCCCCCATGACATGATAAACTCTAGTCCTTCTCTTTTAACTCTAAGATAAAATATGAAGTCTTTGGTTTGATATTTAAATCTTTTCACAACGTATTCCTATATTTTCAGTCCTTTCTTTCCCTTTCATATACTCTTATCCAGCTATACTTGCCTACTATCTGTCCCTTATATAGAATACTCCAACTGTTGTGCTTTTGTGTTTGCTTCTCCTCATGATTGTAATGTTCTCCCTCTTTCTACCTCTTAGTATACCTAGCTTCTTTTAGTACTCAGCTTAAATGGCATTTTCTACAGATGTATTCTTCTGTCTACTCTGTGTATCTTATATGAGGAGGAAGGTGCTGGCAAATGTTAACAACTGGCTTTCCCAAATCACATGACACTCTGTCAAATGCAATTTGCATTATTAATACTTTTCCCATCCCATTTTAAAGTCTAAATCAACAAAACCGTAAGTCAAGCTTGTGTTATTTATTGGGTTCTAAAGTGTCAATGCTCAAAAACTTATCAGCTCTCTGAAGCTGGCACAAATTACCTCCAGCTTTTGTGTATCTGTTTATTTACATATATACATATTCACATTTTACCTCAATCACTAGAATGTAAGCTCCTTCAGGGAAGGGAAAGACTATTGTCTTTTTTTGTATCTCCAGGGCTAAGCATAGTGCTTAGTGTCCAAAAATATTTTTTACTCTGCATATTTAATCCATTATCTCTTTGTCAGGAGATACATAGTATCCTTCATTGCCAGTTTTCTGGAATCATAGTCGATCATTTCATTGATAAGAATTATTAAGTCTTTCAAATTTGTTCATTTTTACAAAGTCACTATATTGGATATATTTTTCCTTCTTGTCCTAAAGACTTTAGAGAGAAAACTTATCCTTGGTTGAGATCAGCTTCTCTCTCTCTTGATTTGAGCTGAGATCACATTTCTTTCAAGATAAAGACATCATTCACGAGTACATATTCATTGATTTTTTCTAATCTATGTAATTTTTCTGATTTCTTTTTGCTGTTTGCTTGAACAAATGGGTTTCCTTGCTGTGTGCTATTTATGATATTCTTTTGTGTAGTCAGTGTTTGGTAGTAGAAGATAATGTGAATATAAGCTAAATATTAACTTTCCCATTAATAGAAACTATTGAAGTACTTTCTGTTTTGAACCTATTGCACTCCTAGATCAGCAGTATTTGAGGGGTCAGAGAAATAAATTTTGTACATATATATGTATATGTCTATATATCATTTTTCCTAGAAAAGTAGTCACTCCTTTATTTTTAAAAAAGTCTTTCTATTCTCAGAGTCCTAGCAGAGTGCCTGAAACAAAGTAGATCAATAAATGCTGCTTAATTAATTGATTAATTGACTATGTGATATGTTGGTACAGTAAGGTAAAGGAGAAAGAAAAACCAAAGAATAATAACTATCTGACTCTGTTAAACATCTTATTTTAGAATCTAATGCAAAATGTTTTGAAAACTACACTAGAGGGGGCGGAGCCAAGATGGCGGAATGAAAAGGTGACTTTCTGCCTCTCTTCCGATCTTCTCTCAAATCAACAATAAAATAAGCCTCCGAACTGATCTTCAAGTCAACGAACTCAAAAATATTTGGGCACAGCTCTCTGGATAACTTCATAGCAGGTTAGTCAGACTCAGACAGAGAGATAAATAGAGGACAAGTGTGCAGGCCGGAAGTGAGGGTGGGACTCAGCTCAGCTCATCTTGGAAGAAATTCCAAACTCCAAAACTCCAAATTCCAAACACCTGGAGTTTATCTGAGGCGCTTGGGACACTCTGCCCTGATTGGGGGCAGGTGTTCTGGCAGACTTGCCTTGTTTAAGGAGTAATTCAGACTTAGTCCTAGCCCCCACCGGCCCAGCACCTTAAGTCAACTCTTGCAGCTCCCGTTTTTTTTTTTTCCTGCCTTAAAGAGATATCCACACTGTCTAAAAAAAAATATGATGAAGAAGCAAAAGAGAGCTCTCACCATAGACAGCTTTTATCAAGGCAAAGAAACAACCTCAGATACAGAGGTTTCTTTAGACAAAAATCCAGAGAACATCAGCCAGGACCATCACTGGTCCCCTTTTCAAAAGGCCTTTCTGGAAGACTGCATAAAGAACCTCAAAAGAAAGCTGGAGGATAAATGGGAAAATAAGCTGAAATCAGTGCAAAAAGGATATGATACCCTGCAAAAGAGATATGAAAAAGACACCAATTTAATAAAAAATAAAATGAGTGAAGTGGGAAAAGAGTGCAATGAACAAATTGGCCAGTTACAAAAGGAGCTTAAAAAGGTAACTGAAGAAAACAACAATTTAAAAATAAGAATTGAACAAATGCAAGTGAATGACTCACTAAGACTTGAAGAATCAGTCAAACAAAAACCAAAAAAATGAAAAATTAGAAGAAAATATGAAATATCTCCTAGGAAAAACAACTGACTTGGAAAATAGATCTAGGAGAGACAATCTAAGGATTATTGGACTTCCTGAAAGCCATGATGAAAAAAGGAATCTAAACACTATCTTCCAGGAAATCCTGAAAGAAAACTGCCCTGAGATGGTAGAATCAAAGGGCAAAATCACCATTGAAAGAATTCACTGATCACCTCCTGAAAGAGACCCCAAAATTAAGACCCCAAGGAATATCGTGGCTAAATTTCAGGACTATAGCACCAAGGAACAGATTCTGCTAGCAGCTAGAAAGAAACAATTCAAATACCGAGGTTCAATAATTAGAATCACACAGGATTTGTCAGCTTCCACACTGAAGGATCGAAGGGCATGGAACCAGATATTCCGAAGGGCAAAGGAACTTGGATTACAGCCAAGAATAACCTATCCAGCTAGAATGAGCATTATCCTCCAGGGAAGAAGATGGTCATTCAATGATATAGGTGAATTTCACCTATTTCTAATGAAAAGAC
>JAJPUD010011712.1:29539-53141 GCA_023553655.1 Myrmecobius fasciatus
GCCCTTTTTGTGGTGGCTAGAAACTGGAAACTGAAGGGATGCCCATCAATTGGAGAGTGGCTGAATAAATTATGGTATATGAATGTTATGGAATATTATTGCTCTGTAAGAAACGACCAGCAGGACGATTTCAGAGAGGCCTGGAGGGACTTGCATGAACTGATGCTGAGTGAAACGAGCAGAACCAGGAGATCATCATACACGGCAACAACAGTATTACATGATGATCAATTCTGATGGACATGGCTCTCTGCAACAAAGAATTGTCTCAAACCAGTTCCAATTGTTCACTGAAGAAAACCATATACACCCAGAGAGAGGGAAATGAAATATGGACCACAACGTAACATTTTCATGATCTCTACTGACATTTGTTTGCATTGTATTGCCTTTCTCTGATTCTTTTTTTTTTCTTGTAGATAGGATTTTTCTTCCATAACTTCTCAAGCATTTCAACATTATTAGCATGTAGTGGACTTCCTGCCATCTAGGGGAGGGGAGGGGACTGGGTGTAAAATTTGTAATGGAAAGCTTTGTAAAGATCAACATTGGGGAACTACCCATACATATGTTATACAAATAAAAAGCTTCAATAAAAAAAAAGAAAACTACACTAAATTTTCATCTTTAGAAAGAAATGTACACCCTAATGAATATTGATGCAAAAATCTTAAATAAAATATTAGCAAAGAGATTACAGAAAATCATTCCCAGAATAATACATCATGACCAAGTAGGATTTATACCAGGAATGCAGGGACAGTTCAATATTAGGAAAACTATTAACATAATTGACTATATTAATAACCAAACTAACAAAAACCATATGATAATCTCAATAGATGCAGAAAAAGCATTTGATAAAATCCAACATCCATTCCTATTAAAAACATTAGAGAGTATAGGAATTAATGGACTTTTCCTTAAAATAGTCGGTAGCATCTATTTAAAACCATCAGCTAGCATCAGATGTAATGGTGATAAACTGGAACCATTCCCAGTAAGATCAGGGGTGAAACAAGGTTGCCCACTATCACCATTATTGTTCAATATTGTATTAGAAATGCTAGCCTTGGCAATAAGACAAGAAAAAGAGATTAAAGGAATTAGAGTAGGTCATGAGGAAACCAAATTATCACTCTTTGCAGATGATATGATGGTCTACTTAGAGAACCCTAGAGAATCAACTAAAAAACTATTAGAATTAATCCACAACTTTAGCAAAGTTGCAGGATACAAAATAAATCCACATAAATCATCAGCATTTTTATACATCACCAACAAAATGCATCAGCAAGAGATACAAAGAGAAATTCCATTCAAAATAACTATCAATAGTATAAAATATTTGGGAATATATCTGCCAAGGGAAAGTCAGGATCTATATGAGCAAAACTACAAAACACTCTCCACACAAATTAAGTCAGATCTAAACAATTGGAAAAACATCAAGTGCTCTTGGATAGGTCAAGCGAATATAATAAAGATGGCAATACTACCTAAACCAATCTATTTATTTAGTGCTATACCAATCAAACTCCCAAGAAATTATTTAACTGACCTAGAAAAAATAACAACAAAATTCATCTGGAAAAACAAAAGGTCAAGAATTTCAAGGGAATTAATGAAAAAAATGCAAATGAGGGTGGCCTAGCTGCACCAGATCTAAAACTATATTATAAAGCAGTGGTCACCAAAATCATTTGGTACTGGATAAGAAATAGAATAGTGGGGGGCAGCTAAGTGGTGCAGTGGATAGAGCACCAGCCGTGAAGTCAGGAGGACCTGAGTTCAAATCTGGTCTCAGGCACTTAACATTCCCTAGCTGTGTGACCCCCGGGCAAGTCACTTGACCTCAATTGCCTCAGCAAAAAAAAAAAAAAAAATATAGTAGTGGATCAGTGGAATAGGTTAGGTTCACAGGACAAAATACTCAATGATAATAGTAATCTAGTGTTTGATAAACCCAAAGACCTCAGTTTTTGGGATAAAAACTCACTATTTGACAAAAACTGCTGGGATAATTGGAAACTAGTCTGGAAGAAATTAGGCATTGACCCACACCTAACACCATATACCAAGATAAGGTCAAAATGGATTCATGATCTAGGCATAAAGAATGATATTATAAACAAATTAGAACAATGTAGGATGGTTTACCTCTCAGACCTGTGGAGGGGGAAGGAATTTGTGACCAAAGAAAAACTAGAGGTCATCATTAATCACAAAATAGATGTTTGACTATATCAAGTTAAAAAGTTTTTGTACAAACAAAATGAATGCAGACAAGATTAGAAGGGTAGCAGTAAACTGGGAAAATATTTTTACATCCAAAGGTTCTGATAAAGGCCTCATTTCTAAAATATAAAGAGATTTGAATCAAATATATAAGAATTCAAGCCATTCTCCAATTGATAAATGGTCAAAAGATATGAACAGACAATTTTCAGATGATGAAATTAAAACCATCTCTAGTCATATGAAAAGGTGCTCCAAATCACTATTGATCAGAGAAATGCAAATTAAGACAACTCTGAGATACCACTACACACCTGTCAGATTGGCTAAAATGACAGGAAATGATAATGATAACTGTTGGAGGGCATGTTGAAAAACTGGGACACTGATACATTGTTGGTGGAACTGTGAACGGATCCAACCATTCTGGAAAGCAATTTGGAACTATGCTCAACAAGTTATCAAACTGTGCATACCCTTTGACCCAGCAGTGTTTCTACTGGGCCTTTATCCCAAAGAGATTTTAAAGGAGGGAAAGGGACCCACATGTGCAAAAATGTTTGTGGCAGCCCTTTTTGTAGTGGCAAGAAACTGGAAATTGAAAGGATGTCCATTAATTGGAGAGTGGCTGAATAAATTATGGTATATGAATGTTATGGAATATTATTGTTCTGTAAGAAACAATTAACAGGAGGTTTTCAGAGAGGCCTGGAGAGACCTGCATGAATTGATGCTAAGTGAAATCAGCAGAACCAGGAGAACATTATACCAAGACTATATGATGATCAATTTTGATGGACATGGTTCTCTTCAACAATGATGTGATTCAAACCAGTTCCTATTGTTCAGCGATGAAGATAGTCATATACATCCAGAGAGAGGCCTGTGGGAACTGAGTACGGACCACAACACAGCATTTTAATGCTTTCTGTGAATATTTCCATGCATTTTATTTTCCTTCTTAGGTTGTTTTTTTCTTCTTCTCTTTCTAGATCTGATGTTTCTTGTGCAGTAAGATAACCGTATATATATGTATACATGTATTGGATTTGTCATATAATTTATCATATTTAGCATGTATTAGATTACTTGTCATCTAGGGGTGGGGGTGGGGGGAAGGAGGGGAAAAGCTTGGGAAAAAAAAGTTTTTGCAAAGGTCAATGTAGAAAAATCACTCATATGTTTTGTAAATAAAAAGCTTTTAATAAAAAAAATAGAAAAAAAGAGAGAAAAAGAAAGAAATGTACAGACATGTTTATATACATGCATGTACAAACATTTTCACAAAGGAACGTGTGTGTGTGTGTGTGTGTGTGTGTGTGTGTGTGTGTGTGAATCAATGTGTTACTTCCAAACTCCAATTAGGCTACAATAACACAAGTTCTTTGCAAGAATAGATATCAAACTCTCCTGGTCCTGATCCATCCAAGCTTAAATGACCAGAAGAATTTTGTTTTGTTCAGTTTTGGCAAGACTATATGTCTTGTAGTTTGTGTTTATTTATTTCAACTTTATTTTCAGGAACCAAAAGGACAAAAGTTTTTTGTGGTTGTTGTTGTTGTTGTTGTTTGCTTTTTCTATAATCAGCATATGAATTTAAAAATATTCTTTCTTAGAATATGCTGCTGCAATCTATTTGTTTAATTCTACCTTGTATTTGGACCTTCTAAATGCATAGCTCAATTCTTTACTTCCATACATTTTCTAAATTTTTACTTTTCAAAGTTTAATTAAAAAATAATTTATCAAATGCCAGCTATGACTTGAGAACTGTGCTGAGTGTTGAAGATACAAAAAAAAAATGAAAATAGTACTACTGCCTTTAAAATAGACTACATCTTAATGGAAGTAATGTAAGTCAATAAACATTTGTTAAGAACCTACTATGTGCCTCAGTTTCCTCATCTGTAAAATGAGTTGGAGAAGGAAATAGTAAACTACAAAAGTATGTTTGACAATGATGGCAGAGAGAAGGAGAGGGGCAGAAAGTGATTCAAGGAGGACCTTATGTGGGAGGTGACACTTAAGTGAACATTGGATGGAATTAGGGCTTTCCAAAAAATGAGGCAAGGAGAGAAAGCACTCTAGTTATACTGTCCAATAGTAGAGAAGAGATCAATAAATAGACCAGTTAAACCAAGATGTTCAGGATATAAGTCTAAAAGCAGAGTTTGGATCCAGATTGTAAGGTCTTAAATGCTAAATAAAGTAGAAATTTTTGCTTTATCTTAGATACAATGGAAATATGGTTGTGAAGGTAAATTATTTTTTTTCTTTTCAATTTGTCTTTCCCTTATATTTTAGCTGCATTGGTTTTATTTGTGCAAAAATTTTTCAAAAATGTAATAATATTAAAGTTCAACTTTTTTTCTATAATCCTTTTGATTTCTTGCATGGTCATGAAATTTTCCCCTATTGATAGGTTTGACAGCTAATTTCCTCCTTATTCTTCTAATTTGTTTATGTCATCCTATATGTCTAAGTCACATGCCCATTCAGAATTTATCTTGGTATACTGTATGAGATATTGAGCTATACTTAATTTTTATAGACAGAAAAATTGTTAACACAATGACAGATAATTGTTAATACCAAATGTAATATTAACTGCCACTTCCTTCCTTAAATGATTCTAGTAATGTCAGAGTTTCAGTAATGTCCTTGCATTTCTATTCTTAAGATATTTATTTTATATAAGGTTTACCTCATGGATCTCAGCTCCTAGTGACCTTATTCTGTTCATTGAGATTTATGACTGGTTAGATCATGAAGGGTAAATTAACCAGAATGAGTGAGTATTCTTGCCCATATTGCCAAGGGCAATTGGAATCTAATCACCAGGCTTTGCTATCTAATGTGATTCCTACCTTCTTTTCTCCTAAAAGCATAAGAATCTTTTCCTATAAGTATGGTGGGAGCACATCTCCCACAGTGACAGATTTATCACCCTGTTATCTCAGTTAAAAATGCTTTATTTTTCCACTGATTGGTATGATTGATTTTATGACTTATTTTCCCATAAGGTTTTGGCAAATAGTTATTTTCTCAATAACTAGAATCTTTGGTTTTATCAAGCAGTAGACTACTGTGTTCACTTGCTTAAGTTGTATGCCTGAATTGTTCTACTGATAGAATTCTGTTTTTTAAAGCATTATGATTATTCTTATTTTATAATATGGTTTGAGATCAAGGACTTCTATTCCCATTTAAAAAAAAATTTCCTTGAGATTCTTGACCAAAATTTTGTTCCTTAAGATGAATTTCATCATTTTTTTCTAGTCCTATAAATATTCTTTTGGAATTTTGATACAGCACTGAGCAAGTAACTTAATTTAGGTCATGTTGTCATTTTTATTATATTGGTTTGGCTTACCTATGAGCATTAAATTTTTCAAAGGGCATCATTTGAATTTTTAAAAAACACTCAGAAGATAACAGAAGGAAATATAAAAAAGAACAGATCAGCAGGGCAGTGTTGATAATATTATATTAAATTCAATTAATACTTGGGGGACATGCGATGTATAATCAAGATTCATGGCTTTATTTATACTATTGAAGAACAATCCTATTTTTCTAATATACTATTTGAAAAACAATCCTATATTAAAATGGTCATCTAGTTCATGATAAAAACAATTCTTTAAAATAATAAATAAAATGTGTCATACAATTTTAGGTGTTGAAAGAAATATAACTATGATTCTTAAAACTAGCCAGTTCCTTACATTGTTCTATGCTTAGCAAACAGACTTTTGAACTACAATTTTATTTCCTAAACTAGATTCCATAGATTGATGATTACTTAGAGGCAGACCTGATGCTAGTTTTCAGGTCTCTCACATTTTTTGTTGTACATTAATAAATTGACTTTCCAGTTTATAATGATTGTGATGATGACAACAATGATGGTGATAGTAGTTATACTTTCATAAGTGATATTCAACCATGCTGCCATTGTAATGCTCAGGGAGAAAATGAAGCAGTATCACACATTGGAAATTAGTTAATACTTTATTGATGTTAATTGAGAGTTCAGAATCCATAGCTATGGATCAGGACTGCTGGGACTCTTGTCTCAAAGCACATAGTTCATTGTGAGTTTAGACTGACAGACAGATCAGTGGACTGGATCTCAGGCAGGTCCAGCCCAGAGAGTTAGACTGACAGGCATGACAGCCGACTGAATAGGACTAATGTCACAAAATATTCAGTACCTCATTGAGGGGTGTCATGGATTTTATAGGTTTCATAGCTTAGGGAAAAGGAGCTCATGGGAACAGCTAAGAAACATCTGGGGTCCAAGGAAACAGTTCTGGCAGGTAGTGAGTAAAGAGTGCTGAGTTTGGGAAAGGAAGACAGTAAGTCTGGAGACAAAAGACAAGGGGTATGTTGAGGCTGGCCATTTGGAGGTTTTATGACTCCTTTGGAATGTGAATCCAATTATTTCTGATGGTCAGGAAGTGGGGGTTGCTATTTTTGGGCAGAACAATTAAGGGAAACGGTAATAGAGCAACTGAGGGAAACTGAGACATAGGAACCGTGGTACAACACCATTACTCAACTGCCTGAAGAAGAATTCAAGTTTCCATTGTACTCATTATTTGTTGACTATAGGAATAGGGCCTTCATTTCTCAAGGATACTTTAAAATGAGAAAACTCCTATCAATATAGGTTATCATGCTTTCTTCAGTTTTTAGTCTTAGAAAATATCCTAGAGTACTCAGATTTTAAATGACTTGCCTTGTGTTACATAACTAGTATTTATCAGCAACAAAAAAATTAAATACAGACCTTTCTGTTTCCAAGGCCAATATATTCCATGATGAATTTTTTTTTCTATTAAAAAATTTTTGATTCGGTAGTATCTATAAGAGCAGTGACTCAAATACCATTAGGCTGAACCTATAGGGACTGTTGACCTCCACTAATCCCTGTTTTTTACCTACCTCTATGATTTGACCTGAGTTAATTGCTCTGGGATTATCTGTCTCCTCAAATTGGAAATTTGGCTACCATTGCTTCTATTACACTCAAATTTCTGAGGAACAATTTTTTAGGCTATATGTCTTCACTGCTTAGAACAAGGAAAAGGCTGAAATAAATGATGTTCTTGGTCATTTTCTCAGTCATGTCTAACTTTTCCTGACCCCATTTGGGGTTTTCTTAGCAAAGATACTGAAGTGGTTTGCTCTGACAAAGGAATACTCCATAAAATGAATATTCTAGAAGGAGCCATCCAATCGAAAGAAGAAGCTATAGAGATAGGAGGTATGAATTGCAGGACAGGAGTGAAGCTTGAGGTTGAAGAACTAGAGTATGATAATGAAGTCCTAGTTGCAACTTAGAGAATGAGTCCTCAGAGTGTAATGCGGGAGAAACTGAGGCAAGACAAAAATTACAGGTTTTTAATATTTTAATAGTGGAGAAGTTGGACTGGCAATAGCCAGCTGGCTTGGATAGGACTCTTGTCTCAAAGCATCCAGCAATGAGCAAGTAATTCCAGAGATTTTTATAGGGCTCCAGTGATCAGGGAAATAAAGGCAAGGGGGGCAGAGCACTGGGTAAGTGGAATTTCCAGAAAAGATTATAATTCAGTTCTGACAGGTTGGGGGTAAGGAGGAAGGATCATAAATTCTGGTAATTCTGGTGGAACAGGAGATAGGAGGTCTGGGTCCAGGAGATAGAGAGTACCATCTAGGTATTTGAGATAAGCCAATTGGAGTTTTATGATTCTTTGGAATGCCAGAGTGGCCAGAGCTCTGCAGCACTAATTATTTTATTCCTAATGGCCAAGAAGGGGGGGCGGAGGTTGCCACCAGGGAAACTATGGAAGAGCAATTCAGGGAAACTGAGGCAGGGAACCTGAGGTATTACGAATCAGGGAAACTGAGGCATAACAAGAGTCAGGATTCTAGGCCAGAAATTGTTGTCTGATCAGCAGGGAAATTCTGAGAACTGAGGGATTGAGGTCCAAGGGAAGGGAAGAGAATGTGGCTTTGAACTTAGAATTTGGTTGAGACTGAAGCTATGTAGCTGGTTTGATCAAACTATAGCCTAAGGGCTAAATCTCTTTTTACAATGACTAGGCAAGTTAAGGATTTTTTTTTTCATTTAAAAATTTTTGTATTGAATTTAAAAATTAAAAAAAAATTCCAGGTTTGCTGATCAAAAATTTTTTACTGCATTAAACATGTATAAATGAAAAAAAGAAAGAAAATGTATAAACCAAGGTTGGCTGATCGCTGCAATATAAAAATTGAGTAAAACTATGAACTTAATATTTCTTTTCCATCCTAGACTACAATGATGAACCAAGACTATTTTCTTTTCCATTCTCAAAGGAACATGTATATTGATGCAGTAAACATTCTTCTATAAAAGATAATCTGATCATTAAATGGCTAAATGGACTTGGATTACTCCTAAAAGAACACAGTCATGGGAACTTTAATCAGTGCCAGGCTTTAGAGACTTCTATTCTGCATTAAGAATACTGGAGAACCTTGGAAGGGATAAAATATTACATCCCTGGCCCCTAGTAGTAGAATTCTTTATTCCATTAAGAAGAGATTACTTTGCATGTCTAAAGCTGATTGACTCAGGAGTGTAACTGACATTATATATTCTTCTGTGGACTGTATACCCTTCCTATCCTTCTCTTCCTTGCACTGAAAATCCAAAACTGAATCAGGGTCATAAGAAAAATTCTGTCCTTATTAAACTGGAGACAAAGAGTCCTGGCATTTCAGTTTTAACAGCCTAATCCAAAACATTGTATCCATGATACAATGTATTCCTGTTCAATGATTCTAGAAGCCAAAAGTAACTGTGGCCTAAAAAGCAAATTTTCCTACTTAGTAAATGTGTGAATCTGCTCAGATCAAACACTCTTTTCAGTAGGATATCTGTGCTTATATTCTACCCATCCTGTCCTCTTCTGCACCTTCATGTATAGAGACATACATACTTTTGACATATTTTAGAGTGGAGATGGAAAGACAGATTTTTTTCTCATTTAAGAAACCATCAAGAAGAAAGCTGACTGTTCAAAATTCATCGTCAAATTTACTGACTTATTTCCTTCTTTACTCCTTTGCTCCCTGGCTGCTTCTTTTCTTCCTAATATAACACACAACTCTCAATTAGTTTTATATTTTTATTTTGATGTCTTAAAATATTCCATTGAGTTAGAATTCAACAATACGAATTAGTTTATGAATAATCTCTTAGGTCTCAGTAAGTAATTTCTTCATTCAAAGGTCAAAGTATGAACCTGGTTTTTCAGGTTTTAGCAGAGGACAACAAGCTACATCTCCAACCAATGCTTGGAAGAACAGAAAATGTTGTCTCACAAAACAATGTCATTGATGAACTTTCCATCCTCTTAAATGAATGGACTGAGAAAGAGTTGCCTAAAATACCAAGAGCTACAGTGACTTGCCCAAGATCTGTAGACAATATGTGTCAGAGATGAGACTTGAACCCATATTTTGAAGACTCCAAGACTGGCTCTCTGTATCTCTATATCCACTATACTGGGTCCTTCTGTTTGGCTGGAATAGCAGGACTAATTCTACAATGAAAAGAAAATTAATTTAGGGTTAAAATAATGTAATAATTTGATTTAGCCAGCTGCAAATTTTCATGTGTCATTGATAGAATACTGCTGATGACAATAAGCCACCTTGCCAAGGTGTGTTTGAAGAATGTATTGTCTATTATTGTCTAGTTCCAGGTGACTTGTTTACCTCAGGCAAAAAACCTTTATTCATTTGCAGAGAAGGTTTTTGAATACATGGTATTCTCTGAGGGACATTAAAAAGGTTTCTATTGTAAAATATCTTCCTTGCCCTCACTCCCTGCATGTTACATGATATTAGGAAATTCTACCTTTAGTAAGTTATTCCACTGTGTTCACAAATGTTCTCTTTTAAAAATAACATAGCCCTGGAATGGATCAAATTGAAATTTTTGCTCATTTCTTCTTCAAGGTTAGATGAAATGAAGGCACTAAGAGAATGGGAGTGTGGAGGGTGAGGAGGTAGATAGAAATGAGAGAGGGAAGGGGAAATTTTAAGTTCAATAAAGATGTTTCAGATAAGCAGGCCTATGTAAATACAGTTATAGTGGAGGATCTGTGCAAACACAAGCAGAATGAAAATAATACACATTAGAAGACTCTTTTCCTAAACTAATCTGGGCTCTAGTCAGCTGTGATTCACTAAAAATTACCTCAAGTTCAAGTATTGGGTCAGTAGCTATTAAAAAATCATAGCTTCCCCTCCCACAAATGTTTTATTTTTCTTTTATCAGACCAAACTAGTGGTTTTAAAAAGAGCATTTAATTAAACAAAATAACAAGATAAAAATGAAAAAAATTACTTCCTAAAAACAGGGGTATTCTTCCACAGATTCCCATGAGACCAATGGGAAAGAGGACCCATGTGGTGAAACTTTGTGGAAAAGAAACTTGAATGGAAGAAAGGATATGCATAGAAAACGTGTATCTAGAACATACCTAGAGTCGTTGGAAGCTCTTCTTGTCTCCAAAGTTGCAGCTGCAATTGTAGATTTCATGTGTTAACCTCACAATGGTAGGTTAATGACCTGCTTCCTCCTCCATGCTGCAAACTGTTTTCTCCACTGACCTCTGAATTTCTGGTTATCATCTGCTTGGATAGCTTATCCTCTATGCTACCATGTCTTTGTTCTCTGCTGGATATTTTACCCTGAGCAATTTTCACTTGTTGATTGTTCACTGAACTGCCACTACTATCTACTGATCCTCCTCTCCAACTCTTTACCACAAAGGAGTGAGCATAACTCTTTCTATGCATCTAACCCAGAGCTTAAAAGTAATTCACTTTTTTTTTTTGTGAGTGACTGACCCTTAAGTCAAGTCTGACTTTTGAAGACTAGCTTTTTGGTTAATATCCTGATCCATAGATTGCCCTACTATTAGGTTTTTTTAATTGTTATTTACTTCAGACACAGTAAATTCTTTGTGCCCTTACTTGGAGTTTTCTTGGCAAACATACTGCAGTGGTTTGTCATTTCCTTCTCCAGCTCATTTTACAGATGAAGAACTGAGACAAACAGAATGACTTGCCCAGGATCACACAACTAGTAAGCTTAGGTCAGATCTGCACTCAAGAGGATGAGTCTTCCTGACTCCAGGGCTGATGGATGCTTCATCTACTATAGGACCTAGCTGCCCACTAGTATGGAGAAAAAAAAATTTACTCCCTTAGTGACCCTTGATTTTTAGTGCAAAGCTATGCAAATTATCTAAGAATAAAGGGACAGGATAAAGCTGATATCCTTTACACTACATTTTTACAGAAACCAAATTCCCTGTTTACCTCCTTGACCCTGACCTGCATGATTCTCTGAGGTTGGTAATAAAAGTATTATCATTCACCCTTGATAAAGCAGGCTATTGATGCTCACAGAGTTCAAATGATTATTCCCTTCCAATCACAGAGTTACCAAGCGTTGAATCAAGCTCTTCTGAATTCCAAGTCCAATATTCTTTCACGCATACCATATTGCCATACTTGGAGACACACTGCTACTCAAAAAGGCATATGAGACAATAGTGAAAGACAATTTTCATCTCAGTCACAATTTTGCCTAGGGTTGACCCTAACTTTAGGATGGCACTACTATACTCCATTTACACAACTGTACAATCTTGTACTTTAGGGAGTACAAATCTGAATCAGACAAAAGGATTCTTTGCTTAATTTTCTTCTGGGATTTTCATTTGCTTGCTGAGCTCACTAGTTTATTGCTGCTGAAGTGAGCAGTCTCACAGACAACAATATGACTGAACCAGGTTTCAAAAACAATTTAAAATCATCTTGTCAGAGGTGAAGAGTTATTGAATTAACCCACTGCAGCATAAATTCCTTAAAACTGTTATTTTGTGATGATACTTTGAAATAAAACAGATGGGGGGGGGAGCATAGAAGAAGAGCATCCTACACTTTACTATAGGAGCAGCATTAGCATCTGAATTACCAAATACTTGAGAACCATAATTATGGAAAATGATGCAAATGAGTTTATAATTCAACAGATTGGCATCAGATAAGTAGGAGGATAGCTGTTCCTACAAATAAATTATTGGATTTATTTAGTAGAACATTTTAAAGTAAACCTTTCATACCACAGTTTCAATCAAACAGTAGAATCAAATGTTTCCATTATTGATCAAGGGATCTATGAAAGGTGAACATTTCTAAGGCAGGAAAGAAAGTAGGAAAATGTATAACTGAGGGCTTTCTATATAAAGCTATCCCAGGTTCAAGGTTCTCTTGTTGTGCCACAGTTCCCATGTCTCAGTTTCCCTCAGTTGCTCTGTTTCAGTTTCCCTTGATTGTTCTCCCAAAAATAGCAACCTCCTTCCTTCTGACCATCAGAAATAATTGGACTCACATTCCAAAGGAGTCATAAAACCTCCAGATGGTCCACTTCAACGTACCCCTTATCTTTTGGCTCCAGACGTACTGTCTTCCAGTTGCTGTCTCAAGCTTCCTTTACTACCTACCTGTCAGAATTGAATTGATAGCCCTTCCTGGAATTCAATTCTCCTCCCCCCCCAACCCAGTGTTCAACCCCTCCTTCTGAGTCTGAGGGCAGAAGATCTATAAAAATGTTATGATCAAACTTACTATTTGCTGGACTGCTTGAGATCCAGTCGGCTGGCATGTCTGTCAGTCTAAACTCACAATGGACTGTGTGCTTTGAGACAAGAATCCCAGCAGTCCCGATTCATAGCTAAGGATTCTGAACTCTCAATTAACATTAATAAAGTATTAACTAATCTCCAATGTGTGATACTGCCTCAGTTTCTCCCTGAGCGTTACAGTCTGTCTATATCCCTTCAAATTCAAAACTCACAAATGTCTAATGAAGTGCTTATCTTGAATGCTCAAACAAGGGACACAACTGTCTTAAAGCAAAAGACTTTAATGAATAATCAAAAAGTAGCAATAAAAGTATTCTTCCATTTGCCTAAGTCACAGTCTCTCACAAATACATACATTGTCAATAGGAATAGTAGACACAAGTAGGCAGGGATGTGCCAGAGTCAATTCCTATTGATTAAAAGAAAGTAATGGGGCAGCTAGGTGATGCAGTTGATAGAACACCAGCCCTAAAGTCAGGAGGACCTGAGTTCAAATCTGATCTCTGACACTTAACACTTCCTAGCTGTGAGACCCTGGGCAAATCACTTAACCCCAATTGCCTCAGCAAAATAAAATAAAAATAAAAAAGAAGAAGAAAGTAATGGAGAAAATGTCAGTAATGAAGATTAACCTTAAAAGCACTGTACTCTTCCCACATGCATACACTTCCCCCAAAATTGATTGTTAAACATTTACTAGTTTACCACTGTATAAAGGTAACATATGTGGTTTGTGTTTGGAAAATGAATGGCCAAGATGTGCATAAGAAGGAATTCAATTCATTAAATCCTTATTAAAGTGTCTAATATGTGTTAGACTCTGCTAAGAGCTGAGGGAATAAAAATAAAGGGTGTGGGGGAGAGAATCCCTGCCCTCTAGGAGGTTATAATCCCGTGGGGGAAGACAACATTCACAAAAAGTTGGAAAGTAGGAGGAGGACACCAGAAGTGACCCAGCATGGAGGCATGGGGGCATCTTGTACTGTGGAGTTCTGACCAAGCAGAGATACAGATGGTAAATGGAGTGGAGTGGAAAGGACACACATGTAGGGAATATATGTGGCCAGAATGCATGCATGCAAGGGTAATTTGTGCCAGTAATGCTATAGGGCCTATAATATCTTTTCATTATATCTCAGCCAGACCATGCTCCATGAGATATATAGTCTCTCAAAGACACTGCCAGGCAGAGCAACACTTGGCAGGTAACCATGGAGCTCCTCTTTGTATTCAGTTTCTGACATCAGCTGATCATCTTGGCAGCAAAACTATTTTTTCCCTCAGGAGAAGAGTTGTCTCTGCCATAGTCTTTCATGCTCTAGGCATTTTTTTAAACAACTCTTTTAGAAAATCAACAGTCTTTTCCTAACTCTAGAAAAGCAAAAGTCTTCCTTAGGGGGTGAATTTTTTTTTCCAATTTTTTTACCTTAAAGAGCAATCTTTTCTTGTTCATTACAGAATTTGGTCAGAAGTTCTCTCCTCTCCAGGGGAAGAGACTTTGCAACAAATTTTTATGGCCCAGAGTAGGTTCAAATGCATTTCATGATCAAATAGCCAGTGTCCTTAGAATTAAGTTTATCTTTTAAATTAACTTCTTGAACACTGGGTTTGCCTTTCAAATAAACATTCTAGCTTAGAGCTTGCATTCAATATGCCTCCTGGTTTTAATCCCTATGAGTTAAAATCACCCAGTTGAGAGTGACAGAGTGCTGGATTTGGCATTATGAAGAGCTGAGTTCAAATCTAGCTTCAGATGGTAACTGTATAACTTTGGACAAGTTACTTAATCTCTATTTGCCTCAGTTTCCTTATCTGTAAAAAAAGGAGGTAATAATACTTCCCAATTCACTAGGCCATTAAGAGAATAAAATGAAATAATATTTGTAAATCACCTAGCATAGCTTCCTGGCACATAATAGGCACTATATAAATGATATTATAATATGGTATCTTCATTCAATTAAATTTAGAATAAATCCATTCCAATCTCTGAAGTAAATCATATTCATTCACCTAAAAAACAGCCCAAGATTTCTTAGGTTAAGGTATCCATTTTCTCAATTCAAAGAGGATGTTTATCTTCTTCCTAGCAATACTTTCCAAACCAAAACACTTTCATTCACAAGTGTATGTACCTGGAGATTTGTTTCATGCTTTAAATTCACCCTCATATATCATTAAAGGCCTAAAGATTTGTTCTCTTCAAAGAGGAAGCAAAGCCTGGAGATTACATTTACTTCCTGTAAACACTGTTTTAAGCTCATTTCTAGTAGATAATGTTTCAGGTACTTCACACCTCTTTGATAGGATCCAAAATGGGTCCTGTTTATGCTAAATTGTATTTGATAATGAATAAGATTACAGGAGGCTCACACCTTTTCCAAAAGCAGCTGCTAGTTTGAAAAAATGGGCCAAAGCTTTATTCCTAATTCTCCAAGGAGCAGTGTTTGATACTTCATTGCCTGAAAAAATTTCATGGCATGGGGACATTTTCCCCCTAAGAGTAGTTCATAGGAACAGTCTTGCTACTAGCTTCAATGGGAATGAGGATCTCTAATCTCTCTGCATGACTGATTTGAATAACTGTAGCTCTGGACTTAAGAATCCTAGGTATAATCATTAAGAAAATGATTGTTTCTGTTTCAACAAAGGTAATTTAAATTAGAACTTTCTCATAAAACATGAGCTTCTTTCTTTAAAAAAAAAATAGGAAAGAAGAGGAGAAAAGGGAGAAAGTAGAAGAGGAAAGAGAAGAGGAGGAAAAAAAGAAAAAGAAAATGAAGGAGAAAGGGAAGGAGAAGGAGGAAAGTGAGGAGGAAGAGGAGGAGGAGGAAGAGGAGGAAGAAGAGGAGGAAGAAAAGGAGGAAGAGAAGAAGAAAAAGAAGAAGGAGGAGAAAAAAGGAGAAGGAGAAAGAGGGAGGAGAAGAAAGAAGGAAGGAAGAGAAGGAGGAGGAGGAGAAAAAGAAGAGGAGGAGAAGGAGGAAGAAGAGGAGGAGGAGGAAGAAGGAAGAAGAAAGAAGAGGAAGAAGGAGGTAGAAGAAGAAGGAAGAAGCAGAAGAAGTAGCAGTAAAGGAGAATCACTTAACTGGGTAAGCACTTATCTTCTCTGTACCTCAGTTTCTTCATCAGTAAAATGAAGGATTTGAAGTCTGCTACTCAGATCTCTTCTGGTTTTAAATTTCTGATTCTATGAGTTGATAATCTTGATAGGGAAAGAACAAAAATGCCTTAAATTAAGCAGATTGGGAGCAATAGTGTAGCTCTCTGCTAGGCATGCAAAGTTTAGGAATCCATGAGGAATGGATCGGGCAATTGGCTACCAGTGTCCTGTTTCTTTTTCCTGTGCTAAGCTTTAGGAGCACTTTGTATAGCCAGAATTGTGTACCTAAAGGCCACTGGAGAACTGGGGAGGTAGAGAAAGTCTAGAGGGAGTGTCAGTGTCTTTTCATCCCGCCCCCCCTCCCTTTCTTTTGATGATATTATCTGAAAGAGTAGACTGCAATGAATAATGCCTTGAGCCTGGAGCTGAGAGAGGATAATCTAGATAGGCTGAGGAAAGGCAATTGCTTTAAGGAGGGTGATCTCTTTAATAAAAAGAAAAGACAGCTTCAGAATTCTACAAGGGACTTATATTCTCTATGCCCAGGAGAGAGCTACTCACACCTACAAAGATCTTTATGAGTATTCCAGAAAAGGAGGAAAGGTTCAATCTAAACAAAACGCATAATTAACACTTTGCCAAAAGTCAACAAGACAAGTTATTAAGCACTTATTAAGAAGCAGGTGAAGTGTTAAGAACATGTTTTCTAAGCTTAATACCCCTCCCCAGGGTTCTGTATATATTTGTGGGAGACTCTGTGCCATACAGTTGGGAGTATGCTTTTTGTATCAGCTTCTTATTGTAAATACTCCTTTTTAAAAGCTAACTAATTCTGGCTGGCAAACTAATGATGAATCAATGAGCAGTACACTGGATGAAGATTCATGAACAACAACACTAGAAACTACCCCATTCCTTTGGGATTCTCTCTAGAATCTTGAAAGGAGAATTAATCAATTACCCTTGAGGGATCCAAGATGTCAAAACCAGTGGAAGAGTGAGAACATAGGAATTGTTACATGGAACAAGGTTTCTTAATTTTTTTTCCACCTTCTGTAACTGATGATTCTACATATGGATGATATGGTGCTGGCTGATGGAGAATTTGTGTTTTCTTTCTTTTTTAAAAAAGTTTTTTTTTTAATTTTCAAAACATATGCATAGATAATTTTTCAACATTGACTCTTACATTGACCCTTGTAAAGCTTTGTGTTTCAGATTTTCCCCTCCTTCCCCCACCCCCACCCCCACCCCTAGATGCCAAGCAATCCAATATATGTTATACATGTTAAAATATATGTTAAATCCAATGTAAACACATATTATTTACACAAGAAAAATCAGATTAAAAAGGGAAACAAAAGACCTAAGAGCTGCTGTGTTGACTTCATTGTTGTATGTCTATGGAGCCTGGACAATATATCAGGAAACTGAATCACTTGCATTTCAACTTTTTTTTGGAAGATTCTGAAGATCACTTGGCAGGCTAAGATACCAGATACTGAGGCTAAGTACTCCAACTATGCTGCAAAGAGTACAACTCTCTTGGGCTGGCCACATTGGTCAAATGCCAAATGTACACTTGCCAAAAAAAGACTATTTTATGGAGAACTCACACAGAGCAAGCACTTATAAGGTGTTCAGTAAAAGTGATACAAAGAATACTTTCAACGTCTCTCTTAAGAACTCAGAATCAATTTTAACACATGAGAGAAACTGGTACAGAATTACCCGACATGAGGTATACCCTTATCAGAGAAGATACTGTGCTCTATGATCAATGCAGAATTGAATTAACTCACAAGAAACATAAGGTGCACAAAGTTATAGAAGCTACCCCAAATGTTCATAAGGACTATTGTGTCCAACCTGTGGCACAGCATTCCAAGCTATATTGATCTGATAAGCCAAGTTAGACAATTGTAATTCATCTCTAACATAAGTGATATCATTTTGGTCCTCTTTAAGAATGAAGGACAATAACCAACTGACCAAACTTTTTCCACTCACAACCTTTTTTTGCCCAAAAAATTTTTACATGACCCTGGATGTATAGGTATATAAAATAAGAATATAAATCAAACATTCACTGATTAAAAACAATTTAGAAATTTATCTTAAAACATTTCTTTGTTATATATGTAATTTTACCATTTTTAAAGATGAAAGCAAATTTGCATACTAATGAGATAGATATGCTTGTTTATTTTTACATAACGAATTAAATCTTAGCAGAAAATGTGATATATTTTATGGTAGTCAAATTTTTTGCAACCCCCACATTAGGTTATGCAACCCTATATGGGTCACAATCCACAGATTTTGAAGCTTTTCTCCACTCTATCTCTTTTATCTAGAACTAAAAAAGTCACTATGTATAGTACACATACACACACACACAGGTGTGTGTGTGTGTGTGTGTGTATACAGGATTTGAAAATCCTTATAAAATTACCATTTGTAAATTCTGTCAATTTTACATATATGTTACATCAAATCCTTTTATATATACTAACTACGCTATAGTTAGTATATGAATCCTTTGTCTTGTAACTTCTCTTTTCTGTGCCTCAGCATGTTTGATTTTCCATACATTCTTGATTACCAGCCTTTTAGGAACTGTGAAACACCTCAGTATTGACTAATTTTCTTTTTCTTTTTCTTTCTCTTGGTATTAGCATTTTTATTTTCCTAGACTTTAGGATTTATACATGCAAAAATAGATGGAATAGAATGCCATTCAATTCTTTTAAGCATATAAAAGAAAGACAATTTTATAAACATTTTAAGATACCTCAAAACAGTGTGTTTTTGAAACTAAGGAGCAATTCAGTTTCATTGTTCAGTTTTCTGAGAGCTAAGTACTGTTATCATAGCACAAGAGTATTAAGTGAGGTAATATTAGACTACAATGTTTGGACATATATTAAAGATATTATTTCTCCCTCCTTAAATAAAAGCAAAGCAAACAACAATGATTACTGGTTTTTGCTTGAAATGTGTAAGGTATTATGGTATTATTTATATTTACAAGGGAAAAGAAACCCAAATTTCCTCTTAAACAATATATTCATGCCATGAATTTTTTTAATGTTATTTAACAAAAATAAAGGGAACGTATCTGAAAACAGATATCAGGGAATGAAGATATCAAGTGTTTTCTTAACACTTTATACAAAATAACTTAGTCACACTACTTTAGGAAACTTCTATACCTCCATGTAGGGATGCTTTAGTCTACTTCTTACATGTATAATGTCATCATCTCTTTCAAGAAGTGGCATTTCCTAGTCATAGCTGCATTGATTTCTTCAGTAGCTGACAATTAACCTCTTCCAAAAGGACAGAAAATGTTTTGCAACTCCCTCCACTAGTATGACACAATTTAAAAACTAAAAGAAAAAATTTAAAGCAAATACAGTATAATAATTTCCATTTTGCAATACCTCTTCAGTTATAACTGGAGACACATTAGAGAATTGCAAAACTTTACATTTTTAAAATAAATGTTCACAACATTGTATAATTTTGGAGTTGGAAGAAAGTTGCTGTTCATTTATCAAGCATGATGTAGAAAGAATTCTACACTTAGAATGAACAAGTTTGAATTCATATCTTTGCTCAACTGATTGCTATCTACACCAAATTAAATATGGCATTTTTTTTCTTGCCTCTGTGAGATTTCATTTCTTCTCCCGAAAAAATAAGAAGATTGGATTAAAATTTTTATGATTTGTAATCTGGTCAGAACCTTACTCAAAACTTACTCAAAATCATCCTGTACAATTACTATCTTAAGTGTCTTGTTCAGTGCAACAATGGCTTTTTTTCTCTTTCAAGGAGCAATTTCTCACAGTCCTGTCCTCTTTAGGTAAACTGGTAACAGCCTATAATGATATAAGTAATCCCAATCAGTGACCTCTTCATTGGGTGAGTAATATCAAGCAGAAAGAGCTTGATTTGGAATCAATGTTCCTAAATTCAAATCTTAGCAAGTGTAACCTTAGGTTGGTCACTGTACTCCTTGGGTTCTTAATTTCTTCTTCTCTGATATAATGTTGTTGTTCAGTCAGTCATGTTCCACTCTTTGGGAGCCCATTTGGGATTTTCTTTGCAAAGATACTGGAATGGTTTGTTATTTCATCTTCCAGCTCTTTTTACAAATAAGGAAACTGACAGAAACAGGATTAAGTGATTTGCCCAGAATCATACAGCTAGTGTCTGAGACCATATTTGAATTTAGGAAGGTGAGTCTTCCTGACTCCAGACCCAGTACTCTTTTCCTTTGTACTGCCTACCAGCCCATAGTAATATGGATTGTATTTAATTACTCCTGAGCATCTTCAAATTCTAACATGATCATCCTATGATTTATGAAAGATAACTAAGGAGAGAATTTGAGCTATTTTGTCAGATGTGAAAAATTGCTAATCATGTAATTCTTATTATTCACATTTTTTCAGGTTTCCTTAGTGGATATTAAAGTCATTGGAATGAGAAAATCTCCAAAAGACTTATGGATCCCCAAAGATCATGAGAGATTTGACAGAAGATTTATTTTTAAAACAATATAAACCCAAGTGATCTAAGCACCTAAAGAGTGGGACATAAACACATACCTTACTTGACCACTCTGAGATTTTAGACAAGTTGTTTTCCAATTGGGAAATGTAGCTTTGAACATCAGTATTTGCTCAGATTCAAGGAGACTTCTGCCAAGTTAAAATCATTTGAAAAAGGAAAAGATTGAGTGATATTGTGGACTTGTAATAGGGAATCATCAATAGGGAAGAGAACCTAGTTTTAAAAAATCCTGGTCAGTACAGTAATGCTCCCATTATTATTTTGTAGGACATAAAGGATATCTTGATGGTTTTTTTTTTTCTCTTGGTGTTCTTTACTCCATTTTTCTGTGTTCTATGAGGTATCAGGCTTAACTCTGATCTAGAGTGTTTGAATCAACTTCTTGACTCATGAAGGATGAAGGTGAGAAAAGTCACAGGTACAATGGGAAAATGTAGCACACACACACACACACACACACACACACACACACACACACACAGGTAGTGCCCCTGGGATTAGTAGAGGAGGCAGCCCAATAAGTGAAGCAGAGATAAGCCCATTTGTAAATTCTTATGAAAGAAAATGTGCTCCAATGGAGCATGTTAACTCTGATGCTTGTATTGTATTCACTCCCATGTCCCTCAGATTACGGCATTATCATTAATATTGCCTGCTAGCCAATCCCAGACACCTAAATGTGACTTTGACCTTAACTACCACATTTTATAGGGATGAAATATTAATTATATGAATGTGAACCTTCACATCTCATTCAAATATAATTCAAGGCTCTGATATTCTTGGAATGCTGCTTGAAGTTGAATGTAAGGGAGAAGTTGTAGAAAATCATAAAGAGACCATAAGGGCATTTGGAGATATAATTCTGAGTTGGATTTTGGCCATTTCCCTAATGTTCTACTATATAGTGAAGGCTTTTGATGGGTCAATAAAAATTTATTAAGCTCATATTATGTTTGCTAGGAACTGTGATAAACATTGGGAATGTTTTTAAAGGAAAATCAAGGTTCCTGCCCTTCAGAAGATAACATTTTTTTTATTTGCATAACATATGTATGGGTAGTTCCTCAGCATTGATCTTTACAAAGCTTTCCATTATGAATTTTACCCCCAGCCCCCCCACTCCCCTAGATGGCAGGATATCCACTACATGTTAATTATGTTGAAATACTTGACAAATCGAATATATGTATACTTATTTCCACACATCATTGTTGTGCAAGAAAAATTGTATCTACAAGAAAGAAAAATCAGATAAAGGAAACACAATGCAAGCAAGCATCAATTGAGAGCATGAAAATGTTGTGTTGTGGTCCACATTTCACATCCCTCTCTCTGGGTGTATATGGCTTTCTTCAGTGAACAATTGGAACTGGTTTGAAACATTTCATTGTGGAAGAGAGCCATGTCCATCAGAATTGATCGTCATATAGTATCGTTGTTGCCATGTATAATGATCTCCTGGTTCTGCCCTTTTCACTCACCATCAGTTCATGTAAGTCTCTCCAGGCCTCTCTGAAATCGTCCTGCTGGTCGTTTCTAACAGAACAATAATATTCCATAATATTAATATACCATAATTTATTCAGCCACTCTCCAATTGATGGGCATCCATTCAGTTTCCAGTTTCTAGCCACTACAAAAAGGGCTGCCACAAGCATTCTTGCACATGTGGGGCCCTTTCCTTCCTTTATGATTTCTTTGGGATATAGGCCCAATAGAAATGCTGCTGGGTCAAAGGGTATGCACAGTTTGATAACTTTTTGAGCATAGTTCCAAATAGCTCTAGAGAATGGCTGGATCCGTTCACAGCTCCACCAACAATGCATCAGTGTCCCAGCCTTCCCACATCCCCTGCAACATTCATCATTATCTTTTCCTGTCATTTTAGTCAATCTGACAGGTGTGTAGTGGTACCTCAGGGTTGTCTTAATTTGCATTTCTCTGATCAAGAGTGATTTGGAGCACCTTTTCATATGACTACAAATAGTTTTAATTTCATCCTCTGAAAATTGTCTGTTCATATCCTTTGACCATTTATTGATCGGAGAATGACTTGAATTCTTATAAATATGAGACAATTCTCTGTATATTTTAGAGATGAGACCTTTATCAGAACCCTTAAATGTAAAGATAATTGGAGGGGCGGAACCAAGATGGCGAACTGCAGACAGCTTTCTCTGTGAACTCCTGGGACCTTCCCTCAGACCCAGACAAAGTGAGCCTTGGAACTGGTTTTGGAGTGAGGGCCTCGCCAAACATTTGGACTACAACACACTTCTATCAAAAATCTACCTTGAAAGAACTCCGGAGAAGGTTAGCCTCAGGGGAAATCGGCCACTGGTCCTGTTCAGACTCCAGCCGGGGCAGAAGTCAGGGCTGCGATAGAGGGGCGGATTTTAGGCACCCAGGAAGCCCCTGGGAGACGCCTGGGCCACTTTGCTCTGCTTGCGGGCAGGTGCTTTGGCAGATCTGCCCTTGGTAAAGGGTGGATCGAGAGCAGCTGAAAACGTGGTCCTAGGGCGAATCTAGCCCAACCAGCCTCAGACCGGAAGTCAACTCGGGAAACTGCCCCAGGGCAAATACAAATTGTTGCAGTTTTCTCTGTTTTTGACCAATATCCCAACCTTAAATCATGAGCAAGAAGCAGAAGAGAGCTCTCACCATAGAAAGCTTTTACAGAGAAAAAATAGAACAGTCCCCAGATCCTGACATTATGAAAACAATCCCAGATGAAGCCACAAAGGCAGACTTAAGTTGGTCTCCCTTTCAGAAGGCTTACCTGGATGATTGCATTAAGAATCTCAAAAGAGAGCTAGAAGAAGAATGGGGAAATAAATTGATATCAGGGCAACAGAAATATCAAAAACTGGAAAATAGGACTGGTGAATTGGAAAAAGACAACAATTCACTGAAAAACAAAATTGGTGAATTGGAAAAAGACAACAATTCACTGAAAAATAAAACAGGCAAAATGGAAAAA
>JAJPUD010011713.1:4966-53139 GCA_023553655.1 Myrmecobius fasciatus
TGTGTGTGTGTGTGTGTCTTTGTCTCTGACTCTTTCTCCTTCCCTCTGTCTTTCTATGTATCTGTTTCTCTCTTTTTACTGTGTGACGTCTCTTCTTTTCTCTGTGTGTGTGTATGTGTCAGTCTCCTTGTGTTTGTCTCTTTCTTTGTCACTCTTTTTCTCCCTCATTGTCTTTATCTCTGTGTAGGTCTGTCTCTCTTGGGATGGGATGGTTTGGGATGGGATGGGATGGGATGGTTCGGTTCAGAATGGGATGGTTCAGTTTGGGATGGAATGGTTCAGTTCGGTTCGGGATGGTTCGGTTCGGTTCGGGATGGTTCGATTCGGTTCGGGATGGTTCGATTCGGTTCTGTTCAGTTCGGTTCAGGATGGGATGGGATGGGATGGTTCGGTTCGGTTCGGGATGGGATGGGATGGGATGGTTCTAAAAATCATCAAACATGGTTGGTAGCAATGTGATGACTCCTAGCAAAGTGATCAGTTTCTTTGCTGAGTGTGAATTGAAGGATTTTCTGATTTCTTTGGCTTTTAGGCCTCTTTCTCTCCTCGAAAGAGGAGAGAGAGAGGGGGGGAGGGGAGGGAAAGGGAGAGAAGAGGGGAAGGAAGGGAAGAGGGGAAGGGAGGGGACAGAGGACAGAGGAGGGGAGGGGAGGGGAGAGGATAAGTCCCTAGTGTATTATCATGTTCTGAAGTCATGAAACATGGCTGATCAGTCCTAGCAAATGATCAGTTTCTTTGCTGAATGTGGATAGAAGGTTTTTCTGACTTCTTTGGTTTTTAGGGCTCTTTCTCTGCTCAGTCTGCCTTTTTTTGTTATGTAATTTTCTATATACATATAATACTCCCTTCACTGTTCACTTTTAGCTCCTTAAAATGAGACCATTTTTATTATTTTTTTTTTCATTTTGGTAGTGATATTCTATATTACTGTTATTGCACCACCCTTCCCTTAGTCTCTCACTATCAAGTATTTGTATCTCAAAAACCTTCTCCCCAAACCAATGAGTGGTTTTCCTCAAGGTCCTACCATAGCACTCCCTGAGTCAATGAATTCCAGGGAATGCCTCTTATTTTCAGGATAAAATCTAAAATGCTGTATCACGTAGAGCTTTCACACGATGGATCCAATCCATTTTTCCAGCCTCATATTGATTATTTCCCTTTCTGTATTTTACAATCCAGGCAAAATGGCCTACTTGCTCTTCTTTGTAACTGAAAGCTCCATCCCCATGTCTTGAACCTGTGTTCCCCTTCTACACTCTTCTTCAGCCTTCTCGACTTCTTTGACTTTCTCCATCGTCACTCAATTGTTCCCTTCTTCCTGAGACTGCTCCTCATGCTACAGCCGTTGGTGCCCTCCTCTCTAGGGTTAATTTGCTGTGATTTTCTATGTGTTTTTGAGATTTGTATTTATCATGTTGTCTCCCTACACATAGACATCCCACATACTCTTCATACTGTAAACTCCTGGAAGATCATTTTTGTCTCTTTATTGGCAGAATTAAGCATGAAAAAACACTTTACAAATACTTCATCAATGATTTATCGGCAGAGCATTTTCTTGATCTTTTATCCCCAAAACCAATGGTTTCCTTTCTCCTAATAACCTAAATCTTATTTTGTTGACTTGTTAATTCTGTCAGTCTGCCTATATATCTTTTTTCCTTTTTTCTCTTTGTTTCTTTTTTTCTTCCTTTCTCTCTTTCTATTTTTCTATCATTTTTCTCTCTTTCTCTTTATCCAAGTTATCTTCTGTGATAGAATGTGGGCTTCTAAAGGACAGGAATTATTTAATTTTGTTCAAATGTCTAGAATACCATCGATTCTTGGCACAATACTTCACTATAGTAAATGCTTAATAATTGCTTCTTACTATTTATCAGAATAGCACAAAGGTCTTTTGATAATGCTTTAATAATCACTAAGGATTTTCTCACAAAGGACTCCTGGAATATGCTATATAGCTGCTTTGAACATCATGATTCCTGAAGAAATCATCCTATTTGATCCTACAGAATTGTCCTCCACCTAAACTCACAGAATAATGATGAGTAATTTGACAAGTGTATTAACCATTGCCAAGCCCTTTCCTCACAATGACCCTATAAAGTTAGAAACACATACATCATTATCCCAGTTTTACAGATAGGGAACTTGAGTTTGTGAGAAAAAGGGCCTCATCTAAACAGAGGTTGAATTCAAAGACAGATATCCTAATGTTCTCTCTATTTGACCACACTGCCCTCCACAAGGATAAATGTACCCATTTAAAAAATGGGCCAGGTTATTTCTTATTAATTTCAATGAATTCTCAGACTCTGACTCAACACTTAGTTTGATCATTTCTAGTGTTTCCAAGATCTACTGTTATTTATTACTATTAAGGTGTTTATGCCCCATCCATTCCCTCTCCCCCCTTCCCTCGATGAATTGTTATAATGGCAACAGTCCAGCAGACAAAACATTCTAATTTACATTAAAAACAAAAGTACTCTTGAATTGTTAGCCGTTTCCTTTTCCATCTTCTTTGATAGATAAGGAACTGAGGAAAAGTGAAATGACTTACCCCCCTAATAATTGTTTAAAGCTGGATTTGAACTCAAGTTTTCTTGATTCAAAGTCCAAAAATCTATGCACTGAACCATGTAGCTGCCCCATAGCAGATATATACAATGTTTATTGAATAATTTGAAGTTGCTGATCTGCAATATTCAGTACTAACACATATCCATGCTCTCTCCATTTACACAGACCCCAGCTCCACAGATAAAAGTTGAAATAATCATCTTATCTGTGGACTTAACTCGCTTTGGTCTTTGGTGATCCCACTCCCGATCACACCTCTTGACAGGCTCCAGCTTGCCTTTACCTTCCCTAAAATGAGTCCTCACGATGTGGTTCAAGAAAATATGACAATTCTTTGGTACCCAAAGAGTTGAGAGGTTCCTTCTCACATGTAAAAGACATCACCATGCAAAGAATTGGAGAATTTGCTCTCTTTCATTACTAAAAATGTCTATTTCTTTATGAGATCCATTGGAGAACAAATCCAACTCCATAACCTGTTGATGGACAAAAGTCAGCTAAAAAAGTAACCTGGTTAGAAATCCATATCATTGACATGAAGGAGCGATGAAACAGTATAAAGGATTGAAATATTATATAAGACATTTGCATATTTTTCAATCTTGCTTCCCAAGAATTATTTCAAGAGTTTCTAATATATTATCTGGATACTTCCCAAACACTGGAGCCTGCAGCAGCTACTGCCAGTGCTCAATACTTGGCATTCTCGAACCCATCCTGGAATTCTTGCAGATTGCATCATGGACTGGCAAAGTCTGTATTCAATCTAAAGTCATGTGGCACTTCTACTGAGAAATAAGTCCAAGTGTCCCCGAACAATATATAAGAGACATTATGGTGGGAATGATGGAGGCACAGAGGAGCTCTCCCAGGAGCTCAGTACCTTAGACAGAATAGATGTTCAAGAAATCCCATTTGATTGGATTCTCTGAAACTTCCCATTTCTTACCCTCATAGAAGAATTTCAATAATAAAGTAAGGTTTAAAAATTTTCCCTGACAAAAATCATCAGAGAGTATAGTGATTATTATGACTATTTTGCAGATAAGAAAACTGAGGCTCAGAAAGGCAGTAATTTCCTTGGAGTCGGTTACATAATCCCTTAATATCGGAGCTTGAATTCAAACCAGTTGTCTTACAATTTCAAGTCTAGCATTCCCTTCACCATACTATGCTGTCGATAAACATGTCTGGCTAGGACCTTGCAGGCCAACTAGTATGATCTGTTGCAGAATAGGATTTCTGTGTCTAACATTCATAACCAGTGATTATATGTCCTCTACCCTTCAATGATAGGTCATTCTGTATTCCTTAAGGTAATCCATTCCACTTATGAAGAGTTCTAGTTCTTAAATTCTTTATCTAGTCGGAAATTTGTTTTATCCATCTTTTTCTGGGTTCCTGGTTCTGCTCTTTGGGACGAATGAGTTTCCACAAATTATTTTAGCAACTTTAATAAGTTCATTCTAGCCCGTTTTCAGGTTCTCTCCTTATGCACTAAAAGGCAATCACTGTCACGGATTAATCAGTCTCATAAGAATTTCTTTGAATAGTCTATGACCAAACTTTACTGGACGTACCATGTGGGTGACTTGAGGAAAAGATAACATTGCTGGAAAGACTTTTTTATTGATTATAATGTGGTTTGGGAAGTCAACCTTTCATTATTTTACTGGTTTGGTATTTCTATGAATGAAATGAATTGTGAGTCACTGAGAGTACCCTTTGGAGTTAAATTTTTAGGTAAGGAGTATCAGATTTCTCTCTCCTTCCCTCCTTCCTTCCTTCCCTCCATAAGCTCCTCCCCACCCCCACTCACACTCTGTCTCTCTCCCCCTCTCTCTTCTTCTCTTCCCTCTCTCTTTCTCTCTCCCCCCCTCTTTCCTTCTCTGTCTCTGTCTCTTCCTCTCCCTCCCTCTCTTTCCCTTTAGATGAACATTTACACCAATAATGATGATGATACAATTGAAATTACTTGTAAAGACATTGAAGCTGGAGAAATTCCCAGTTTGGGAAGTGACTTTTAGTTCCCACCCTCTTCTAGGCTCACATCCTCAGGAATGATGAGTAAGGATAATTTGCGATGAATGCATTTAGAAAGCTTCACTCCACTATTTGAAATTTTTTGTGAGCAACCCTTCTTTGATCAATGTAAATCAATTAATTCCACTTAAATACAGTCCAGTCCAATCGAATTTAATTCAATACAATTCAGTAATTTCACTAAGTGCCCATTATGTGAAAGGAATTGTTAGGAACTTGTGAAGGCAAAATTAAGCTCCCCCTCAAGGAGCTTCCACTTGACTTTGAATGTTCTCAGGCACCTGTGTAACAAACAAAAGCCACTAACACAAACATGTTCCCCTTGATGTTGATTTCACATTTTCCCACTTCACCTAATGGATTCCTTATAATTTTAGCTGCTTCAATTTTGTTTTTCCAAACCTTTTTTTTAATTTGAAACAACAAAAAATGTAGATAACATTTTCGGAGTTTTTCTGTCAATAGATTAATTATATATTTCCCCCCTTTATACATTTAAAAAGTAATTCATTGCTTTCTCTTCCAATTTGTTCATATTATCCTTTATGTTGAAATCATGGATCTAAGGGGAACTTGTCTGGGTATATAGCATAAGATGTTCGTCTATGCCTAGTTTCTGTCAAATTACATGCTAATTTTCCTTGCAGTACTTGTTTTCAATTAGTTAAAAACTTACCACAATGGATAATATATCTATGGTCTACGCTATTGTGTTCCTTTGTTTCTGTATATTTTACATCTAAGTTGTTTCAGTGAATATCATATCTATTGATTAACTATTACTCAATCATGTTAATGGTTATTGCTCTGTAGTACAGTTTGAGATCTGGTACTGCTCATTCTCCTTTAACATTCCTTTTTTTCCATTATTTCTTTAGAAATTCTTGACTTTGTTTCTCTAAATGAAATGTATATCATTGAATAAGTGATTTTTAATAATTTTTATTATATTGACATGGCTTGCTTAATATTTCTCAATTATGTATAAATTTCTCAATTTGTCTTTATATCTATGCAGTATTTTATGTATTAACATAGTTTCTCCATGCATTTTGGCAAGTAGATCTCCACATATATTATGTAACTTGTCATTATTTTAAACAAATTTCCATTTTCATTTCTTTTTTATCTTTTGTTTACAATATGCTTATATTGGTGGTTTATGTGCACTTATTTTTTATATTGCATCTGTACAAAATTGTTATTGCAAAATAATTTTATTTGACTCTGGCCTATTCTGGTTAAAGTACTATAGTATTAGAAAAATTTTTTTTTGTTTTCCTCTGTCTACATGTATTCCCTCAATTTCCCTTTCTTATTACTCTGCTTAGCATTTCTAGCACTAAGTAGTATCAGTGAAAATAAGCATTCTAATTATTAAAAAGATCTCACTTTATCCCTTGTATATAACATTTACTCTTAATTTAATATAAATATTTGCCATTAAGAAAAATGTTCATTTATGCCTATTTTAAAATGTTTTAATGAATAAAATTAATATTGAATTTTGAGGTGTTCTTCCTGAAATAAGGATAGTTCTTTTTGAAAAGTCAATCAGTGTGCACTACTTAATTCACTTAATCCTTATGTGCACAAAGGCTCAAAGTCTTCTGAACTTTGTAATCTTTTTGAAAACTTCATAACATATCTTCAAATTTGTCACTACCACTTCCTAGAAGTGGTACCAAAAATGAACCAGGGTTCCCAGTCCAGATTTTAATCCAATATCTTTTCCAATACTATCCATATACTAGGACAAATGAGTAATCTCTGTGGTACCTGTATTAAGGTATTTATATCAATGATATCAACAAAATGTCAAACATCTATGTGAATTCAGGCCAATAGTTATTTATCAGCTTTCATTGGGTGCACTTATATATATATATATATGTATATATATATATATGTAGATATATGTAGATATCTTAAGCTGAAATCTAGGGAAAATCTAGGGACAACAGAGAGCTTTTACAGAGCCCTCAAAGTTCCCGTGGTTTCATCTCTTCTGATTCTAAAGAGGTATTTGTGATACTGAGTTATGATAAGGAAGATTTTATAAGAAGTAGGTAGACCCTGACTCTACTTCTTGCTCTTTTATTATCTATATGTTTTTGGTTAAGTTGATTTCTGTCCCTTGAGCTCATGTTCTTTCTTTATAAAATTAGGGATCTCTAATGTTTCTTCTATTTCTGACATTCTCTATTCCATGTTCTGAAATCACTCAATTCCTTTTTTGACATTCAGTTCTGTCACACACACACACACACACACACACACACACACATCTTTATTAAGTACCCATTTTATTTGAGGAGCAGTTCTTAGTGCTTGAGAGACAAAGATAAAAATAAAAGTTCAAACCCTCAAGATTACATTCTATTAGAGCAAAGAGAATGAATATCCATCAAGAAATAGAATATTCACTAAATAAATGCAAAGCAATTTTAGGAAGTAACAATTTGGAATGCAAAAAAGATGTGTGAAAAGTGGTACATAAGCTATGCATTTGAGGGAAAATAAGAAATTATAAATGTTGGGAATAAGGAGACGAGAACTGGGGCAGAAGCACAAAATTGTCTTTTGTGAGGAAAAGGGCCAGTTTTGTGGCAACACGCAATATGTGAAGCATAATAAATAAGCTCAGAAAAGGAGGTTGGAGTTTTATGAAGACTCTTGAATGCCAAACAGAGAAGTTCATATTTGATTTTAGAGATAATAGGAAATGACCAGCATTTTTTAAATTGGGTCAAACATGTGCTTTACAAATGGCAAAATGGTGACAAATTAATTAGAAATGTAAAACTGAAGTGGGGAGACCAATGATGAGGAAATCATGATTATCAAAGTAAGAAGTAACGGAATCATCTAGGATGTTGACTGAGTGAAGAATAGAAGATGGATATATTCACATTTCTTCGAGTTCTCAAAGTTTATTTTCTGTGTTGTATTCCTTTATACCTCCCAATTCTCAAATTCTCTGATGAATCTATTCCTTCTCAGCCTTTGTCACTTAATTCTAAGTATGGAAAACTCAATTCTCACTGACATTATTCAGACTCCAGTTGTGATCATGGGACTTCCTACAAGTAACCTAAAGTTCAAATGAAGCAATTTTTTTAAAGAAATTTTTTGCATTATTTTGGTCTAATAAAACAACTTGTCAGTACAGGAATATAAAATCACAAGAGCATTAAGCAATTATTTTATCTTTGATTTCAAGTTTATAAAAACTCTTCATAATATTTGTCTCTATAGTTCCTGAGATAGATTACATACAACAAGAATTTAAGTACCTTATAAGCCAGGCAGAGGAAACTTAAGTGACTCAGTGAAGATTTGAGTTCAAATCTCACCTCAGACACTCATTAGCTGTTTGATCCAGGGAACATCACTTAAATTCTTTTAGTCTTAATCCACTGGGAGAAGGAAATGGCAAACCAATCTACTATCTTTGCCAAGAAAACTCCGTACAGGACAACAAAAAGATTGACATGACTGACTAAACAAAGACAATGTGCCAGGCACCACACTATATGCTAGGGATAAGAAAGAGCCAAAAGACAATCTTATCCCTCAAGGACCTCATAAGCAAACAAAGGTATACAAGCACAATATACTGGATGAATAGGAAATAATTATCAGAAAGAAGTCACTATAACTAAGAGGAATTGCAAAAGGCTTTCTTATGTAAGAGGGAGGATTTTAGCTGGGATTTGAAGGAAGCCAAAAGGCAAAGATGGGGAGAAAATGATGAGATATGGAGAAACAATCTCTCTCTCTAACTTAATTTTTCTTGAGAATTTTTATTTTCATTAGGGTGGGAGATATGTTTTTTAAATTTTTTACAATTTGACTTTTATGGAAATATTTTACATAACTTCTTAATTGTGAGTGGGAATAAGGGGAAAAAACCTAAAACTCAAAATTTTAAAAGATATGTAAAAATTGTTTTTTTGTTTTGTTTTCAATGTAACTGGGGAAAATATTAAATAAATGAAATAAATATTACTTGAATTAAAATTACAAGGTATCCTATTTTTCTTTCTTTCTTTTTTCTGAGGCAATTGGGGTTAAGTGATTTCTTGAGGCTCACACAGCCAGGAAGTGTTAAGTGTCTGAGGCCAGATTTAAACTCAGGCCCTCCTGACCCCAGGGCTGGTGCTCTATCTACTACATCAACTAACTGCCCCAATACAAGGTATTTTCTAGGTCTCCATGAAGCATCCCATATGGACTAGAATTATATATAGGATAGAATTATTATTATTCTCACTAATATTTCCCTCAAATCTGCCCTGGAATTGAAACTGTCATTACAAAGGCCACTTCTGTGGTGGTAACACTATTCCTAGACAGGTTACACTACATGTTGGCACCTGGCACATAATAAACACTTAATGCTTGCTTATTAATTAGGAAGGGAAGGCAAATGTTGTCCGATGCCAATAAAAATGGAGTTTAATCCTCACAGAGAAAGAATTGGGTATTCCCTAAAGGACAGACTAGATTGGATCAAGGTCAAGTTTTCCAGCCCAAAGGCCCAAAAAGGTTTTCAAAGTAAGATTTACCTAGGGAGATTTCTGGATAGTCAAACTCAACTGGTAAAATTGTCCTATGTAGAAAACTGCAGAAATAGATTAATGTTCTGTGGTAGCAAAGTGGATAGAGTACAAGCTTGGAATCAGGAAGATGAATCTTCCTGAATTCACATCTAACTAAAGACATTTACTTGCTGTGAGACTCAATGTACGTCACTTCTCTCCATTTACCTCAGTTTCATCATTTGTAAAATTAGCTGGAGACATAAATGGCGAACTCTTCTGTGATCTTCACCAAGAAAACCCAAATGGGGTCATTCTTGATCAAAAGCATTGCTAATATGGGATCTAGTCAGGCTTCACTTCCAATAGATACTGCTTTGGGTTGTTTCCTTGCTAAATGAAAGAAATTTCCTTTAATAAAACACCAAACTGCTTAAAACCTGGCTTTAACTTTGTGAAAATATTTGGACTGGGTTAACTTATGACACCAGATAGCTTTGACTCTGAGAAAAATCTGTTAAAGATGAATTGCCTTTCCTCAAGATTAAGCTTCATACCCAAATAAGCTTTTCTGAATTTCTGTAACTACCACAACTGTAATGTTAAATTCACCTTCCCAAAAATAGACTTCCCCTGAGCCTTTGATTAAAATTTCACTGGAAGTTTTAAGTTTTAAGCAAGAGGCAGGAAAGACTAAAAGCTTTTTCCTAGTTTCAGAAGGATAAAAGGTTTCTGATTTTGGCCAGGTTGGGAATACAAAAAGAAAGAAAAATGAGATATGAGGAAAAGAACTACTCCTTTGTAGAAATTAGATGAAATAAAATCTATTTACCATGTATTAAGTATTAATGAAAATGTAGTTTAAATTGTACATTGTTATTGTATATATTAGAACATCCTAAGGGATTTTGGGGGTAAGGGAACCTTTTTGATTTCTTCCCTTGTGATAGAAAATGTTCAGTTCTTAAACAAAACAGAAGCCAATCTCTAATGAATTCAAGGAAAATTTGGGAGAAATTCTTCTAAAAGATTCTCCAGAGGAAAGAGAGGGAAAACATGCTTAATTCATTCCTAAGTCCTCACTGTACCATTGTTCTAATCAGGAATCTTTCCCAAGTAGTTGATTCTGAGGCTGGCTATGATATCCTATGGATAAGGTAAAATTCTGTTGCATGACTGCTGTTATAAAATGTATCTATGACTTTTATCTGGAATAAATAGTTAAGGGAGCTATCCCTGGGGTATGTTTACTATAGATCAGTATATACTTTAGTGATAGCCCCCTCCCATCTTTTCCCCCACCTACTTAGAAAGCAAACAATATATCAATTATGCATGTGAAATCATGCAAAACATATTTCCATATTAGCCTTATTTCCCCCAAAAAACAAGAAAAAAAAAGCCTGCACTCAGAGTTCATCAGTTTTGTTTTGTGTTGTTTTTCCCCCTTCTGGAGGCAGATAGCATTTTATCTTCAGGAGTGTTTTGGAGTTGTTTTGAATGATTTCATTGATCGGAGTAGCCAAGCCTTTCATAGTAGATCAACATTAAAACATTGCTATTACTGTGTATGATAATTAGAATCATATTTTTAAATGCATAAAGCAAAATACATAGGATTATAGAAGAAATTAAAGGTTATTCAGAATAAAGATGCAACTTTTCTCATTGAAGTTGATTCAGCAAGCCTTGGAGGTTTGTGGCCCTCAGATTAACAATTCTTATAATAGACGGAGAGGAGATGAGGGAGAAGAGAAAATGAGGGGGGAGAAAAGGAACAGGTGGAAAGAGAAATAGGAAGGAGGGATTTGAGAAGTTAAAAGAAAGAAAAGTAAAAGAAGAGAGAAGAGGGAATAATGGGAGCAGGAGCAGGGATGAGGATGGTGGAACAGGGGAACTGTGAGGAGCTTTAGGATAATCTTGGATGGCTAGAGGGCTGGTCTTAGAGAAATGATGGAGGCTAAGCTTTAGATTAAGAGCTGAGGACTACAGTGGCTACCACAAGGGTTCAGGACACAAAAAGATTAGGATTAGGAACCTCTGGAGAAATAGAATACCAGATTTAGAATTAGAGAATCTGGAATGGATTTATTTACTAGCTGTGTGATTGGGACAAAGTATTTGTCATCTCTAGGCCTCCCCTTTTCTCAAATGTAAAATCCTTGGGTGTCTAAGATGCATTCTAAAATCCAATATCTAACTATCCAATGTTCCCACCATGCTTCCATTCAATGCTCATTCCTTTAGTTCTTCTTTTGAAGGATCTATCTTTCCCTTTGGATGGGGTTAGGGTAGGAGACGTTTGGAGGTTCATTCTGTAGGCTGGGGGCTCAGTTCTTCAGGATCCCAAAGACTCCATTTTCATTAATTCAGAGTCATAAAAATCTCTAGTGCCTCCAGGGAATGTGACCTGTGGGTCAACAACAAAGAGTCCAGCCAGTGTGGTAATAAAAGGTTCTTCATGGCTGAGTGCCTGGACACTAGTTGTCCTGCCAAGGGCACTGTTCTGAACACCACTGATATGAAGTGGGGGGGGTAGGGAACAAGGAGTTCTAATCTTTAGTTCTAACTGCAGTCCTGAACTGAATGCAGGGTCAGTGATTTAGAAATTAGGAAGGGATTTTTGAGAGTACCTTGTCCAATGCTACCATTTTACAAATGAGAAAAGTCAAAGAAAAGCAATATGGCTTGTCCAGGATTAAACAAGGAGCTAGTAGTTGAGCTGGGAATTAAATCTAAGAGTTTTGTTTCCAAAGTCAATCTCATTCTGCCAGGAGGCTCCCCTCATCTTCTCCAAACCCAGAGCTCTAAGGAAAGACAGGGAGGAGAGAGGAATCCTGTAGCACTTTGCTGAATGGTTGGGAATCCTGAATTGCCCTTGGAGAAAACCATAGTTGGAATAGGATTGAGGGAGAGTGGGAGCCCAGGGTCTGTTCATAGATGGGCTACCAAGAGCTGGATGCTCAGATCTCCAGGGATGCATAAACCCCAGTGGCTCCATATCACCTTCAGGAACACATGTACATTGCTTTGTTTTTCATTTTAAAATCTTTATCACTTTCCTCTATTTTGAATCTTCTGCTTTTCTTCTCCTCTACAGACCGAACAATTCAGGGATATTGGTCTTCCTGCCATTTCTTCCATGTCACATTCAATCTCCTCACTAGGAGAACCAGAGTCCATCCTCTGCTCACCTAGCCAATTTTGTATTAGTGATTGGGAGCATTGGGTGTCAGCACTCCAAAGGACCTTCATTATGATCACAGAATCATGGGATATAAAATTGGGACTTTTGAGGTAATTTAGTCAAGTTATTCTCAGACTTTCTGGTCTCCAGACTCCTTTTCATTCTTAAAAATGATTGAGAACCCTTCCCCTTAATAACTGCTATTTAAGTGGGTTGCATTTATTGATTTACCATACGATAAATTAAAACATTATGAAAATGGTTTCAACCTTGAGGACCTGCTTAAAAGTTTTGAGGACTCATCCCCAGACCACACCTTGAGAACAACTAATTTAACCCAAAAGTCTCATTTGCTGGGAAATCTGGGTTAAAGCAAGTGACTTATCAAAAATCACACAAGTAACAAGTGGCCAAGCTAGGATCTGTTTTTAAATTTGATTTTAAATTAATTTGTTACTGATGCCTTTTATTGTAGTTTTTACATCACAATCATTTCTGGACATACCCAACATCCTCCAGTGAGCCTCCCCCCATCACAAATCAGTTAATAAGTATTTACTAAATATCTGCTTTGTGCCAGACACCATGTTAGGCACTAGTGATATGAAAACAAAAATGAAACAATCCTTTCTTTCAAGGACCTTTCTATTGTGGGAAACAATGTATATAGATTAGCACACAGAATTTCATTAAGTTGCCACAAAGTAATTATGGAGAAAGAAGATACAGTCATGGGAAATGGCAGAAAGGATAAAGAAATAAACATTGATAGAAACTGGGCTAAGAGTTTTATAATTATTATTTCATTTGATCTTCACAAAAACCCTGGGAGATAAATATTATGATCTCCATTTTACAGTCGAGGAAACTGAGCCAGGTAGCAGTCAAATGGTTTGTTTAGAGATACATAATTAGGAAGTGTCTGAGGCTGGATTTGACTCAGGACTTCCTAACTTCAGGTCCAGCACTCTTTCCAGAGGATTACCTAATTTCAGGTGATCTTTGAGCTATCAAAGGAGAATAAAAATCCTGAGAAACAGAAGTACGGAGGGGTACATTCTCAAGTCTCCTTTCATGCCATGCTATTCTCTGACTTGATTTCTCTTGACAGTCTCTTCTCTTAGGAATGGGAGGAACTAGGCTAACAGTGTCGGGGTCAGAGGATTTTCCACTTAACCAAGATGAGCATATTGCAGAAATTCCTATCCCCCATTCAGCATTGTGTTTTAATATCTTGTCACAAGTAAAATAATATTCAATAATCATCCTTTCTCCTCTCTTCTCCCCATTTTCACCTTTTGCTCTGGGAACAATAAACAAATAACAATAACCTTGTTTTGGGAAAGGGAGCACCATTTATTTGTCCCATGGCTGTAGTCACCAACCCTGTAAATTAGCCTTTCTCTGGCTACCCTTACTCTATATGCTTTGCTTCTCCCTAATATCATGCAGTCATAATACTAAGAGCGAGCATTTATATAGCTCTTCAAGGTTTGCAGAGTAACTTACATGCTAACTCATTTTATACTCCTAACAACCTTGTAAAGTAAGTGCTATTATTATCCACATTTTACAGGTGGCTTGAAATCAGAGAAGACCCTGAGACAAAGTCAATCTCAGAGGAGATCTGAAGCAAGAAAAGCAAAGAAAATCACCTCCCCTCTCCCACTTAGTGCTCTTTGCCTAGGTTTTTCTACCTCACTTATAAGAAATCCCACCTCTAGAATTTCAGTGTCACCCATTCACAACCCTGATTTTTTCTAATGGAAGGGAGAGGAGAGAAAAAACAGTAGGAGGTTTAATCAATATATGTCACAAAGCATTTATCAAAGGCTTACTATGTGCCAGGTCCTGGGTTAAGCTCTGGGCAGTCCAAAAAAGCCAAATATAGTTTCTGACTTCAAGAAGCCCCCATTCTGAAGGATAACTTGCAAAACCCATTTTAGATTATATATATATATATATATGTGTGTGTGTGTGTGTGTGTATATATGTATATATATATATTTAAAACATTGTTATGTTATATGACTATATATTAAAACACATTGTTATGTTATGTGTATGTGGGTATCTATGTTGCATATGTGCACACACACACATACATGTGTATGTATATATTAGCTAGGTGGGACAATGGATAGAGTGCCAGACCTGCAGTCAGGAAGACTCATCTTCCTGAGTTTAAATCTGAACTCTGACATTTGCTAGCCATCCTAGGCAAGTCATTTTGACCTGTTTGCCTCAGGTTCCCCATCTATAAAATGAGCTAGAGAAGGAAATGGCAAATCACTCCAGTATCTTTGTCAAGAAAACCCCAAATGGAGTCATGAAGAGTCAGACATGACTGAATAATTACTGAACAATAACATATACATAAATATATACATATCTATTTAACCATATTGTATATAAAACATAACAATGTGGTTAAATATTCAGGATATGCAATATTAATAGGGTGCTAGGCTATTTGTCCTGATCCTATTGTTACAATAAGTGGGGAATATAAAGAATCCCCATTACATAGGGTATGAATATCAATAAGCTGGGAGCCAAAGGACAGACAGAACAAGAAGTAAGAAAGGCAAAATGTGCAGAATCAGAATCAATCAGAAGAAACTCAATGGTGAGGCTGACCTTCATCTTACTCTATGAAGATGGCATCAAAAGTTTGGAAGATTCTATAAAGATTCTCATTTGAGAATTGATAAACTATGTGTGTAATGGAATCATGAAAATGGAAAAGGGGCAGCTAGGTGGCGCAGTGGATAGAGCACCAGCCTTGAAGTCAGGAGGACCTGAGTTCATATTGGTCTCAGACACTTAACATTCCCTAGCTGTGTGACCCTGGGCAAGTCACTTAACCCCAATTGCCTCAGCAAAAAGAAAAAAAAAAGAAAATGGAAAAGAAGTTGGAGAGAGATTGGGAAGAACAGAGGATACGCACTAAGCCCAGGAGTTGAGCTTGGGATGATTTAAGTTAACAATCATTTATTAAATGCCCACTATACATCAAGCACTGTGATAAGTGCTTGAAATGACATCTCACATTATCAGTTGAGAAAATTCAGTCTACCACTGTAAGTCCACACCTTCTCTCCAATACATGCCTGAGAGAGTTGTCTTTTGAGTATGGGGAAGTTAACCATCTTATCTAGGCTCATACAGCCAGTATAGCTCAGAAGCAGGATTTGAACCCAGATGATCTTGCTCCTGAAGCCAGCTCTCTATCTGGGTTCATCTTGATGTTTCTTGTAAATCCAAGAGTACCCAGGACTTTGGAGAGAACTGGATGCTGAGGACAGATTGGGAGTAACTGAAGAGAAATCTATAGTGAGCTCAATCCCAATGGGCTATGGTTCTCAGGATCCCAAAATTTTGCAACCTTTGGCCCAAGCTCGCCTAAAAAAATTGGGAAGGGCTCCTGAGATATGATCCAAAAATTGATTTTGTATTACAGAATCATCACCACCTTGACCTTTGGGGTTTTCTCTGCCTGAAACCTCAGGCCACTTTTATTTGCCATGCAAGAGTCTCATCCAGGTCTTTTGTTGTTAATGCAATCATTTTTATAGTTTGAACTGGAGCAAGTTCTTTCTACTCTTGTCTATTGCCGATAGGGAATCAGGGGGTAGGACAGAAAATGGTCACCTCATTAGTTGTTGTTGTTCAGTCTGACTCTCCATGACTCCATTAGTTTTTCTTGGCAGAGACATGAAAGTGATTAGCCATTTCCTTCTCTAGCTCATTTTGCAGATGAGGAAACTGAGGAAAGCAGGGTTAAGTGACTAGCCCAGAGTCATCCATCCAGTTAGTAAGTGTCTGAGGCCAGATCTGAATTCAGGAAGATGAGCATTCCTGACAACACACCAGGGCCTCTCCACACCGGGGCACCTAAACCTGCTGAATTTCTGCTACCCCTATCTAGCTAACCTTTCTCTGGCTATGTTAACAGTAGAAAACTAAGAAAGTTGAGTAGTAAGATAGAAATACAAAAGAGCAAGGGTAGACCAAAGTCTCCAAGTGGGATTTAAAACCAGATAATTCTGTTTCTTGCTTGGGGTCTCATTCTTGGACAGATGGGATAGGTGGGGAGGTCCCATGGTCAGTTCAAGAGATAAAAATATCATGGTGGAGAGAGAATATAGATTATAACATTGTTTCATTCTGTAACTCTTATGTTCATCTTTAATTATGCTCATTGTAGCATCAGGTGGGAATGGTTGAACAAATTGTTCTTGTGCCCACTGTCCCAGGCTCTTCTGTTCTCAGATAGTAGCTCATTCCTGTTATCTCTGAGATAACCACTGGGTAGCCCAGGCCAGGACAGTCTTCATGAAACAGAGTAATAAGCTGTGTCTTGTCCTTCTTAATATACAAAGTATATATCTAGATAGTGCCTCTACTTTGAGGAATTTGGTCTGAGTCCCATGATCACTTTGTTCTGTTGAATTGAGTAAAGGCTTTGGAAGAGAGAGGTCAAGATATTGATTTTTTTTCTAAACTATACCATTAGAAGGAAGTGAATTAATAGGAAGATATGAAGGAAGGAAGAGAGGGAAAAAAGATATGAAGGAAGGAAAGAAGGAAGTAAAAGAATAAAAGAAAGAAAGAGAAAGGAAAAGGAATGGGAGGGAAGAAAGGAAGCGAGGGAAGAAGATCAGCAAAATATAAAAATACACAGAGAAAAAACAAATTTCAGAACTGGACATAAAGAGAATTTTTGATATTAACCTTGTTAAATTTAAAAATTAAACTTATGCTTTTAAAAACCTGAAACAATTCTTGGTTACATATAAATTCTCTTATTTTTTGTTCTTGGTCAGTTAGGTAAAACAGTACTTAGAGTCAGAAAGATCTGAGGTCAAATTCTGCCTTGGACCTTTATAAGCTGTGTCATGCTGGATAAGCCTTTTAACCTCAGTTTCTTCATATATAAAATAGGGATAATAATAGCATTTACTTCACAGGTTCTTATAAAATCAAATACTGTATATAAAGTGCTTTGCAAGCCTTAAAGTGTTCTATAAATGTCATGTGTATACACACGTTTGTTTTTGTCAATAATTGCTCAGTTCATAATAAAAGGTTTTTAGTGTATTTTAAAAAAATAAGTGTTTGTTAAATTTTGTTTTTTTTTAATTAAAGAGTGTTTGTTGCAACATAGTTTAGTAGGAAGAGCCTTTACTATTAGTTGGGGAGCTTAAATTCAAATCTTGGCTTTACCATTTCCTGTTAACATGGTCCCTGTCTCATCACCTTCTCCTTTCTGGGCTTCAGTTTTCCACCTGTCTATGGAAAGAGTTTAACTAGACATTCTCTTGGATTTCTCCATCTTTCTCTTCTCTTTATTCTAAGGTCCTTCAAGATCAGGTATTCTGCAATTATTTTGTGATAAGTTAACAAAAGGTTTTACATGCAGATATATTATATGTATGGAATAATTTTTTAAGGATGGGGTTGCTTGAGTCCAGGAGTTCTCATGAACAGATGGTTCAGTTGATTGAGTTTCCAAACTAAGTTCACTAAGTTTGACACCAATACGATGAGTCCATAGAAATGGGAGATGGGGGTGGAGAGGGAAGACACGAGGCTGCCCAAGGAGAGTGGCTAAGGTTGGGAATGAAGGGGTTCATCATAAGCAAGATGGGGGGCCTAGCTAAAAAGGATAGGAAAATATCAGAAGTGCTATAGAAAGAAGAAAGGAAAACCAAATTAATAATATACACATTGACATATATTGAATGGGGCAGCTAGGTGGCACAGTGGATAGAGTACTGTCTAAATGTTAATTATTTTATCATCTCATTTTATGGATGATTTTAATTGGCAGGCAAAGGAGTTTGAACTTACTTTGCAAGCAATAGAGACCCATGGAAGATTTGGGAGCAGAAGAATAGCATCTCCAGATTGGATTCTGCAATGGTGTTAAGATTGGATTGGAAGAGAAAGTAGAGTAGAAGCTGATGAGGAAACTTATTTCATTCCCCTAGACAAGGAAAAATAAAGAGTCTAGAAATAGGGTGGTAATAGTGGGGGGGGGAAGAAGAATGTATGGATGAAAGAAATAGGGTTACCAGAATGAGGTTACCTGATTGATGTGATAAGAAATAAGAGTTAAATATAACCATGTTGATAGGAACATGGGAGACTAGATTAAAAGTGGTGCCATTGATAGAATAATGAAGTCAGATAAAGCATCAGATTTAGGGGAAAGTTTGGGACATACTGAATTGTCAAAACTAGATACAAATGAAGAAGAAATGGGGAAATATGTGCTTCATATTACTGGAAGTGAGGGCATTTTCCTAATCAATCATCAATAATCAAATAAAAAATCAAAATAATAACAAAAGGAAGCAGGAGGAGGAGAGGGGGAGGAGGAAGAGAAGGAAGAAGGAAAAAAGGAGAAAAAGTCAAAGGAGAAGGAAAAAAGGACAAGAAGGAGAAAGAGAAGGAAGGAAAGGAGGAAGAGGAGGATGTGAAAGGAAGAAAGAAGGGAAAGGAGAAAGGAAGAAAGGGAGAAGGAAGGGAACAAGAACAAGAAGGAGGAGAAGCAGGAAAAAGAAGAGGAAGAAGCAGAAGGGGAAAGATGAGGAAGATAGAGGAGAAAGAGGAGAAATGAAGAGGAAGGAACAGAAGGGGAAGGAGAAGGATAGTTCTATGACTATAGCTGGAAGAGTCCTTAAAGATTATGCAATCTCACCCTTTTATTTTTCAGATTATGAATCTGAAATCCAGAGAGGAATCATAGTCCCTTAGATCCAGAGTTAGAAGGGACTTCAGAGATCACTCATCTAGTCCAGGTAACTCATTTTCCAGAAGAGGAGATAGATTCAGATTCTCCTAAAGTCATGCAGTTGGGAAGCATCAGAAGTGGGATACAAACCCCAGTCTTCTGAGTCCAAAACCAGAACTATTTTCATTATACTATATCCAAGTAATACATGTAATATGTAGCAGGGAAGCATTAGAACTCGAGTCTGTTAATGCCAAGTCTATTCTTTTTCTATTATCATGGTGCTCCAAAAATACTAGGAAGTTGTAGGATGTGTACTCAGAAGAAGCACTGCTAGTAGAAATTATTCTTATTTAGTTGTGTGTTGGACTAGAGGATCACTAGGATCCCTTTCATCTCTGAGTTTCTGTGACTTTATGATCCTGTTTAGAGGCAGGCTAGAGATACAATTTGTCAATTTTCTACATGAAGCTGATAGTTGAAGGCATAGGTCCAGGTAACCCTATATTGCTGTCCTCATGAGGATAAGTGATGTTTCCCCAGAATCCACCAGTCATTGAAGTTGTACAGCAGATTTTGAGACTGTTTTGTGAAGATTTATGAGAGAAGTTGAGTTACCATCTCATACTTCTCAGATTGACTAAGATGACAGGAAAAGATAATGATAAATGTTGGAAGGGATGTGGGAAAACTGGGACACTAATACATTGTTGGTGGAATTGTAAAATGATCCAACTATTCTGGAGAGCAATTTGGAACTTTGCTAACAGGGTTATCAAACTGTGCACACCATTTGATCCAGCAGTGCCACTACTGGGCCTATATACCAAGGAAAGCATAAAAGAGGGAAAAGGAACCACATGTGCAAGGATGTTTGTGGCAGCCCTTTTTGTTGTGGCAAGGAACTGGAAACTGAATGGATGCCCATCAGTTGGAGAGTGGCTGAATAAATTATGGTATGTGAAAGTAATGGAATATTATTGTTCTACTAAAATGATGAACAGGCTGATTTTGGGAAGGCTTGGAAAGATTTATATAAACTGATGTTAAGGGAAACAAACAGAACCAGGAAAACCTTGTACACAGCAACAGGAAGATTGTGCAATGATCAACTATGACAGAGTTGGTTCTTCTCAGTGGTTCAGAGATCCAAGGCAATCTCCATAAACTTTGGATGGAAAACATCATCTGCATCCAAAGAGAGAATTATAGAGACTGAATGTAAATAAACACATGCTATGTTCACTTTTTTTCTTTTTCTACTTTTTTCTTCTCATGATTTTTTTCCTTTTTACTCTGATTTTCCTCTCCTAACATGATTCATAAGGATATGTTTTTAAAAAGAGAATGTACATATAAATATTGTTTTTACATGTGACTGGGGAAGATAAAAATTTAAAAAAAAGATTTGAGAGAAGGACATTGGAAGTCCTTTGGAGTTCATCCTCCGTCTTGGCACCATATGAATATTCCAGAGTGGAACTGGTTTGTGTTCCTCTGCTCAGAGCTCAGATTTGACTGTATTTGCTCACAGATGATACCCTTCACCTGATACTCATTCTTCCTTCTTTGTTACCATTGATTCTTACTTTTCTATGAAGAAAATTGTGTCCATTACTCCTTTTTTTCACTAGTAGAGACTTGGAAGGAATGGGCAGTCTGGGGAAAAGAGACATATATAGGTAGACCTATCCATGAGGCATAAGTTGCTAGTGCTGATTGTACTCCTGAGGAATAATAAAGTTCTTGATTACTTATTGGACATATTCTTCAGGCAGTTTAAAGTTGAGTGTAAGCAGAGAGATTAATAACCTGAAATAAATCAAAAGTTCCTAGTACAAGACAACTGTCAAAAAGCCAGGACTGGGGGCAAAGGGGTGGGTAGTTTGGGGTGGGGGATTGTTTCTCTGGGTACCAGATGGGTTCCCTTTTGGATACTTTTAAGGGTGGGCACATTACTGTTCTTGTACCTACTTCCTCTTTCTACCAGCTTACTAGGTAATGAGGATCTTAAGGTTAGGGGACCTCTTTAGCCATCTCATCTTTATGTCTCTAGCCACATGTACACATGTGGAGATTACCACTCATGGAAACATTAGTCTCACAAATAGATATCTTTTCTTAAACATGAAATTGCTACCATCTTTTTCCTCCATCTTGTGACTAAGAAAGAAGGACTACAAAAGGAGTGCATCAGGATTCCTTTTAAAAAGCGAGGTTCCCCCTAAAACTCTTGTTTGTAGATGACATTGTACTGTTCACCTCAAGTCTTGGGTCTTCTGGATGAGAGCTATTGAAATTAAAAAAAAGATTTTGATCCAACCATTCCCCAAAATAAACAAAGTAAATGAAGTATGTTTATTAATCAAATGATATAACATGCAATTAGATGAATAAACCTAAAGAGTTCATACAATATTACCTTCAGACTCATGGTGCCATTCCAAGATTTAGACTTCTCCTGAAGGGGAGACACACAGGGGTCAACCTTTCCCATCAGTCCTGTGCCTTCCTAAAACAAAATACAAAGTCTGTAGATCTTGTTCTCTAAAATCAGAGTTCCTTAACATTTCTCCACCCAGCACCATGTACGAGCTCCTCTTCTCTTTTCAAGAGGCACGCTATTCAAGAAATTTCCTGTCTCTGGCTAAAGTGTGGGATCCCTATTCTTTAGAACTTGGGGATACCTACGAAGCACCTCTCTCCAGGTACTGCTATTCTACCCAGTACATTCTCTTTCTCTGATTAGAATGGTAGATTCTTGTGCATCAGGTTACCTAGGATCCCATTCAGCTTCCTGCGCCCTTCTCCTAATTATAGTTTGAATGACTTTGTCAAGAAATCCCCCTCACTGGTCACGTGGGTTGAATATGCATCTACTTCTGCCATACGTTTCTGCCAAAAGGCAACTGTTGACTCTTGGGGGATGGGAATGGGGACTATGCATGAGCACATCTGCCTTGCCTTGTGCATCTAACAGTCCTTAATGGAGGAACTTGGAGTCAGGAAGACTGGGTCTGAACCCCACTTAGACAGCAGCTATGTAACTCTAGGTAATTTACTATCTCTGAGCCTTGGTTTTGTCATATGTAAAATGGGAATTACAATCTCTATAGAATTTGCCAGAGTGCGTAGATCAGATAGGATGGTGTTTGGAAAGTACTTTCCAAATCTTAAAAAGCTACCCACAAAATTGCCAATTCTTAAGACCAGGCAAGTTGTTCTGGGCTGGCAGCACTCCCTGCTAGACAGACTTGCATAACAAAACATGAGTCTCCATTACCTTCACCTGATTTTGCAGGTAAAATGTGTGAATGGGATTGGGAGCAGGCAGAGGAGCAGCAGAGAAAGAAGTCAGGGAGAATAATGAAGGACGACAGAGATACATTTGATTTCTTTAGCACCTCCAAACGTTCTTGCTCAGCTCCCCCAATCTGATGTTCTTGCTGACTATTATATAAATGTCCATTCCCTTTCCCTTTGTCCAGGGGCACCCAGCTAGGAAGGGACTGAAGTCAGATTCCAACTCATGAGGACTCCATCCAGGGCACCTCCAAAGTGCCTTTCTTTTGGATATAGTTACACTCATTAAAATTCTTTTGATCTTTTACTGTTTATTCTTTTGAAAAAATAAAATCTTGCTTTTCTGATCTATTAAAAGAAAGACTCCCTGGCACTACCCCCACCCTTAAGAGGGAAGGGACCTCAGAAATCACCTAACCCAACACTCTCATTTTAGAGATGAGGAAACGAAAAGTCCAATTAAGTAATTTGAGCAAGGACATCAAGCTGTTAAGTGGCAAGACTGAACCGAGGTCTTCCCAACTGCAGGAGTACTTGGGGATTCAAGCTCCTAGAACTCATGGCCGGGACCATCCATCTTCTCCTGCCTGCTGCCAGTGCTAATGAACTCTTGGACCAGCTTTGAGCTGCCTAAGAAACATAAGGGGATTTGTCCATCAGAGGGCAGCCTTACCTCTCTGGCTTTCTCCAGCTATGAGTCTCCAAGGCTAGTGATGGGGTAGGGGAGCTTCTGCATGGCAGAGAAAACAATGGTTGGATCTTTTGGCTCATGGGAGAGCTAGAATTGATGATATGGACAGGAAAAGGCTTCAGACTGCCCCACTCGGACAGTAAGATTTCCTGAAGTGGCTTTATTATCCTCTGGATGAGCCCCTGGGTACTACCTCCTGGACCTGATCACATGCAAATGGGGCCAACTGGCTTGGGGATGATCCCAAAAGCCCAGGCTGGGGGAATGCTCAGAATCACAATCTAAAGATTAGAAGAAACACCTCAGTGGTAGTCCAGGTCAACCCATTCACCAAAGAAATCCTATCATCTTTGGCAAATAGTCACTCAACCTCTGTTTGAAAACCTCGAAGGACTGGAAACTCACCTCTCCCAGCAGTGATCATTGTTAGACAGCTCTAATTATAAAAGGCTTTACAAAATCATGCCAAAATTTATCTCTTTTTGATTTCTACCCATTGCTCCTGGAACCAAAGAGGATGAGTCTATCCCCCTTCCATAAAAAGATATTCAAGTATTTGGGGGCAGTTATCTTGTCACCCCTGAGTCTTCTCTTCTTTCAGACCAATATACTCATTTCCTTCAGCTGGATAGGGAATTTTTTTGTCACCCATTTAGCTTGCTTAATTTATCCTTAGCTAGCTCCATTCCCATCTTTCCCATTCCCTCCCATTTTCCCCTATTCTCCAGCTTCTTCCAACTCCTCCCTCCCCAGGAACCTTCTGACCCTCTTTATGGTACACTTTCCCCCTTGTGCAGCTGTGCCCTCCAATCATGAGCCATCTCACTGTCTGGGCGTGTTCTGGTTTAACACCTTCTTCTGCTCATAATCAGCACCTGTTCACTCCTTGGTTAGTGCCTATAATTTCTCTCGTAGATTCTGCAACCATTCCTAGATATGTCCTTTGCTCCAATTCTGCCAGATGGTTTTGAAAACCAACCACCATGTACTTCTTCATCTGGCTTATCGGGTCTGTGTCTGCCCCCAGCTTCAGTGATCACTACTTGTTCCTGTTCTCCTAGTCACCATATAGCCTGGAGTCCCATCTAAAATCCAGGGAGCTGACAGCATGGAATTGAACCTCCATGAAGTTGTCAATAGCAAATCAGCCAGGTCCAGGTGGTAAGACATTGTCCAAAATGTTCTGGAGGCCATTGGAGAGAGATGGTCAGTTGGGCACCTAGGACAATACACTATGGCTCATGGAGCATCCTTTAGGGGGCAAGAAGGTCTACACAAGTGGTTCTTGGAACCAAAGGACTAGACTCAGGAAACAAAGTGGGGTAGTTATTCTGGTTGACAATTACCATCTCTAATAGGATTCTATGGATGGTTTCTCCAGCCAAGGCTCCTATCTCTGTATGGCAGCTGATGAAAACAAAAGTCTCATGACCTTTCTGTCTGTATAGGTAAGAGAATCAAGTCACTCCCTTCAAGGATATCCTTGAGAATTAGGACAAAAATTAGCAATAATGATACTGGTAGCCTGTCCTGATAGCATGATTTTAGAAACTTTTTCAAACCTTACAGGATTGATAAGATAAACAAGTGAGATGACATTTACTTTATAGGCATTAGAGTGCCATAATGTTAGCTGTTATTATTATGTAGTGAGATTCCCCCACATGCAGGATAAGAGTTTTATTGTATCTTGAAAGGAGGCAGAATAGACATCTTTAACTTCTTCTCCCTCCACCCTTCTTCAAAAGAGACTTTGATTCCTGCTGTGATGGGAAGTAGGAGCTTGAGGACAGAAATTTGGACACTTTGTCCAAGTGTCTCTACTCAGAGAGAGGGGGTACTGGGCTAGAACTCTATCTTTGTGCTCCCTTAAATATTTGTGCTTGGCTTAAAGATTGTTAGTCCAATTTAGTTTTCAGGTACAAGTTAAATTTCTGATTGCTATTTATTAATGGGGAAAGAAGAGCCTCAAGCTTTGTATCAAAGAATTAACTCCTTTCCCACCAAAGACCACTTCCACAATTAACATGTACACATGTAACAAACAGAAAAGAAACCCGTCTATCCAAGTCAATAGCAAAACAGAAATAAGAGAAAGCAAATGAAAATATACCCAACATTATATATTGAAGAAGCTCTCCCACTGGGAATGGGGTTAACTCAACTCAATCAAGAGAGAGTCCTAGATATCACCAGGATTTCATTTCAGTTTTCAAGGGAAAATGCTCTGAAGTCTCTAGTGTAGCAAGCTGGAGAGAGAGACATAGTGGAGACCGCCAGCTCCCTTCATGCCAGCTTCTTCCCAGAGTTCTCTAGGCTGCCCCCAGATAGATTCTTGGTCTCCATTAGACTGTGTATGAAGGGAGGAAGTGTGTCTTAACATAAGATTTCTTCTTGGACCTAGTGCCTAAGACAAGCACAGCAGACAACAGAAGCTTCATAAATGTTTGCTGTTTTATGTTTGCTGTATTGTACCAAATCAGCCATCTTCCAGGAACTGAAACTTCCCAGTTAATACAGACTCTGAGTGGTCGTTTTTGTGACAGGGAAGTCCCCAGAAAAGCTGGGTTAGTTCTTGGGCTCTTCTACTGGCCACATGGTCTTCTACTGACCTTGGTCAAGTGGCTAAATTTCCCCCAGGCCTCAGTTTTCATATCGGTCAAATGAAGGGAATGGGCTAGATGAGCTCTAAGATCACTTCTGGCTCTGATACTCTGTGATCCCATGATTCCTTGTTTTGGCCCAATGCTCACTGTCTTTGGGGAGACAAATCTTTATTCTATCAACCTAGGACACCATAGCCTGATGCCCCCTTTCAGGGCATGGGCTCAAAACTCAAACCCCAATTTTCCTCCCTGACTCCATCCCATTTTAAAAATGAGAGACTTGAGCAGAAACAATTTCTCCAAGGTTATCTGGTTAGCCACAAAGAAAAAGCTAAAAATCATGTCCAATTTAATTCAATCCAACTGTAGGTTGACCCATCTATTCTGTGCCCTCATGGATTAAGGTACAAGCTAGTTCTCCTATTTGGCCCCAATATTGACAGAAAACTAAGGATTTCTGAAGCTAATGCTCATCTAGAAGTCAGTTGTCCACATGTAACTGACCTAGGCAAAGAATAGCATCAGGTCATAAAATATTTAATAATCCTAAAAGTGAATAATAAAATCCATAGAAGAACATCTCAGCCACTTTTCTAAATCTGTACAATGCTATTTTCCTTTAATGTAGTTAGGAAATCAACTCCTCCAAAAGACTCCTAGCTCTAATAAGGTTGGGTTTCTATGCAGACAGGAGGAGTGTTACTGAAGTCCTGGATGATGAGGTGACTTCATCATGGTGGTTTATCTTATTGAATTTCTGGTCACTTGCATCTGCTCTCTAGACTTGCCATATGCATAGTCCTTCCCAAGTAACCAGAGGTTGTTGCTGTTGAATCACTGCAATTGAATCTGACCCTATAGGACCCCATTTGAGGGTTTTATTTTGTTTTATTTTTAATCAAAGATACTATGGTGGTTTGCCATATCCTTTCTCCAGCTAATTTTACAGGTGAGGAAACTGAAGCAAACAGGGTAAAGTGATTTGTTAGTCACTTGGCCACACAGCTAATGTCTCAAACCATATTTGAACTCTTGAATATTATTTTTTTTATTCCAAGCCCAGTATTTTATCCACTGAGTGACCTAGTTATCCTAGCTAGAGTTTGAGTGCTTATCAAACACTATGTTCTGTGTTTGTTGCTTTCATGTGTTATGTGTTCTTATTTTGTTCTTATTTTTTTGACTAAAAGAGGTAATTCTTTGGTATAGTCTAATATTTTGTGCTTCAGGATCCTTTCTACTGAAAACATCCTAATGTCTTTTCCAGGCCCAAATCCTGTGATTCTGTAAGTTATCTAAAGCCTATTCAAACTTTTTTTCTAGAAAGTCTCACCTGCTCACTCTGATCTACAGTGACCTGCAGCCTACTCATTTTGCTAGATTTTTTTACTTAATATTTCTAATCCAACTATGCTAAAAAGTCCCCCAGGAGAGAGGAACTACATCTTTTCTTTCTATAACTTCTCTCCTGACCATCCCACCCCTATCTCAGTTGGTGACATAGACTTGTCAAATGCCTCAGAAACAGTCATGGAGAAGGCTCCCTTATGCCTCTGGATCTAGCTTAGGTTTTACACTTCTAGCTGTTTGATGATGGTAATCTTACTCTCTCTGTTCTCCAAGTTTGGCAAAGTAGTCTGATGTCCACTCTCTCCCGGACCTGTGAGGAAGGTGGGATTGGATTATTGACCCTTATAGTAAGGATGAAGAAATCACATCCATGATCTGGTTAGTTGTAGAGTAGAAGCCAGGTCCTCTAATTCAATCTTGCTTCTTTTTTTCTGTGACATAAGGGGTTTGTAATAAATGATCTCTGAAATCCCTTCTAGATCCGACACTGATCTAACATTCTAAGATCACTCTTTTCATCTGTGATTCTTTTATCTCTGAAAGGTGGAAGTTGAACTAGATGGTCTCCAAAATCCCTTCCAGCTAACCAATGCCCACAAAATGTCTTTTTAACAAGTGGAACGATTTTTCCTCTGACCTTAGAGAGAAATAAGAATGAATCAAATCGATAACAGAGAAATGTGTGTGGGCCCTTTAATTTACTATTATGGACCTCAGTTGTCTTCATCTGTAAAAGGGGGAAAATATTCTTCCCTTGGTTGTCTCTTTCTATTTTTGGCATTTGATTAGCTTATTTAATACATTCCTCCAGTTATATTTCAAAATCTTTTTTTGAATTTGTTTTTAAAATGTTTGAATTCTAGGCTCTCTTCCTTATTCTTACCCCCCCATTAAGAAAGCACATGTGAAGTTATGCAAAACATTTCCATAAAAGTCATGTGTGAAAGAAAACAGATCCCCTATACTTCTACTTAGTCAACAACACTACTGGGCATGCATACCAAAAAAGATTTAGAAAAAGGGAAAATTACCTACATCTACAAAAATATTATTTATAGCACTGGAACAATTGGAAATTGAGGGAATGCCCATCAATCGGGGAATGGCTCAATATAGTGTGATGTGTGTTCATGATGGAATATTATTATTCCATGGGAAATGACTGGCAGGATGTTCTAAGAAAAAAAAAATTGGAAAGTCTGCCATGAACTCAAGCAAAATAAGTTGCACTGTATACAAAGTAATATCAATGTTCTGGGATGACCAGCTGTAAACGACTTTGCTATTCTCAGCAGTACAATGATCCATGACTACTCTGAAGGACTTATAATGAAAAATTCTATCTATACCAAGAGAAGGAACTGATTTTGTTTGAATACACATTGAAGAATTCTCTCTCCCCTCTCCCCCTCTGTAACTCACTCTATTTTTCTTCAGGGTTTTTTTTGGGGGGAATCTATGTTTTCTTGTCCAACATGACTTTTATAAAAATGTTTTGGACAATTTCACATGAGCATTCTTAATGGAGTATATGGGGAAGAAGGGGGAGAATTTAGAACTCAAAATTTAAAAAAAGAAATAGAATATCGAGTGGAAAAAAAGAAAACTATTTATCAGAAGACTTTTGATAAAAGCCTCCACATCACTCATGATAGTTCTGGTGCACATTCACAAGGACTATGAAATTAGTCAACTCCAGTGCCATGTCCAGAAACCCCAGCTAGTAAGACACCATGAGACTTGATAGGGCCAGGGCCTCCATAAAGAAGCCATGGTATATTCTGATGATGATTGGTCCACGGTATTGGCTGAGTTGCCACACTGCTTGCCTAACCTGTTGCTGAATTCAGAAAATTTCATGTCTATGATGTCTATCTCAGTCACAAATAATAAGAATGATATAACAGTCTAACCAGGTAAGCCCTAAAGACACTAGATCCTAAATAAAGCCTGAAATCCTGCATCAACGGGTTTCCAAGAGCAGTTTTCCCATTCAACAATGCAAGTACAAGACTCTGAAAATTGGTTCCCCATTCCTGTCTCCCTTCACATCTTGTACAAGAGAATGGAAAAGGAGGCAAAGGGTATAAAAAGCCAATACTGGAATGTATAATCTAGAGGATTGATGTTTCTGGTTGTATTAATCTATATTCAGACATTCCTCTCTATTTTCCACCAAAACATGAGGAAATTGACCTTGCACTTTCTGTATGGCAGGCTCCATAAATATAAGGGTACCAACAACACCAAAGATATCCTAAGCCTTCACAGTCACTTTAATACAATAATTCACATAGGGAAGGTATCCATAGTGTTTTCTCTTCCCACAATCATTCACTTCCCCCGCCCCAAGCGCCTTACCTGAAACTAGGAGAATCCAAATGAAGCAGGGAACTAATTAGGAAATGGCTCTATCCTTGTTCAACCATCTACAGAGGTAAGTTAAAACAATATAGATGGAAAAGCCTTTCTTTTTTCCCCTGGGAAGGAGAAATTTCACCCTTGAAGAAATGTCATTTTCTCCCCTTACCTCAAAGGCATCTGGTGGAATGGCATTTTTGCTTTTCCCCATTGATTCTAGAGATGAGGAATCCATTTCTTTTATATCTCAGATATGAAAAATTAATCAGAGAAAGTTACTGCAGATGTTCCCTCCCTGCACTTATCTGTTTCTCTTGTTTTAACTGCATTAGATTAGTTTGTACAAAAGCTTTTTCAATCTGATATAATCAAAATTTCCCATTTTATCTTTTGGGCTCCACTTGATCACTGTGTATTCATGAACTTTTCCTCATACATGGACTTGAAAGGTCATTTCTTCCTTATTCTTCTAATTTGTTATTCCATACCCAATTTCTGCCAAAATTGCTTTCCAGGTTTCCCAGAAGTTTTTTTGTTAATGAAATAGCCATTTCTTTGTAACTGGGGTCATTGGGTTTCTTAAAGACTATTCTACTGTGTTTCTTTTCTTTTGCATGTTGTGTAACTAATCTGCTTTACTTCTTGATCTCTCTATTTTCTTTTACCAGTACCAAATTCCTGCATTGTAGTATATTTTCAGGTTACTGATAGAACTCCCTTTCCTTGCCACAGTTTTCTTTTCATTATTAGCTTGATGTTCTTAACCTTCTATTATTCCATATGAATTTCAAAATTATTTTTTAGCTCCATAAAATAGTGCTTTAGTAATTTGGGATGGCATTTAATGGGTTAATTAATATAAGTAATATTGGTACTTTTCTTGTATGAGATCAATCTATTCCTATTTGCACTTCATATTTTTCCAATTATTTAGGTCTATATCTATTTATACAAAAACTGTTTTATAGCTAGATTCATTATAGTTCCTGGATTATTTTAATAAATACATTCTGTGGGAAAATATTATTTTGATTTTCATAATTATCAATATGATATGTATATTGAATGCACTAATAATATAGATTTTTCAGGTACCATTTTCTTAACAGATTCACTTGGGGGTCAGCTTTACAATGCAGTTTGAAATTACCAATCATTCTGACGGTAGATATATTCTTGTGCTGTATGTACCTGTGTACAATAAGTGAAGTGAATCAATGATGATCCCAACACAGAACTCTGGTTCTGTACGCTGGGGAGGAAATGATCATAAGCCACAAGATATGAAACAATCTAAGAAGTGTTGTGTTGTCTTCTGTTTGTAGGCTTGTTCTGGGGAATAATTCAAACAATAGGAATGATTTGTAATCCATCTTCCCCCTCCCTTCCCACTTAGGATTTGTGTATAAAATCTCTACTTTTTCTGCAATAAGAGGAGATCTCCTACCCAGGAGAACTTCCAGTTTACAAACTGTATTCCTCACTCTGGAAGGGATTAATTAAACTGTTACTTGATCTTTTAAACCTGTTTCTAGATCTGTTTTGTTTGACTCTAACTATTCACAGTTGAGAGACCAAAACAGTAAAATTCTATTAACAATTCCCAAAATTAAAAAAAAAATTAATTTAAAAAAATTTCTATACTGATTTTAAAAAGAATGTGCCATTCTAACTCTTCTTGTTTGGTTTATATACAAGCTTGTTTATGAGGCTTTATATTATGATTCTTTAGTAAATTGATTGTTTCGTTTAATTTTTGCTCGACTCTTCAGGATTTTCTAAGTAAATTATATCATCTACAAAGAGCAATGATTTTGTTTCTGCTTATTCCATCATTTGGTCTTTCTTTTCTTATTGGTATTGCTACTACTTTTAGGATTATGTTTCTGGTTGTATAAATCCATATCCAGAATCCCTCTCTTTATTTCCACCAAAACACGAGAAATTAGGGGTCACACCTTTTTAGGGCAGGCTTCACAAATACAGGAGTGCCAACAATAACTAAATGCCCTAAACCCTCAGAGCTATTTTATAGAATCACTCATTTGGGGAAGGTATCCATAGCATTTTCTCTTCCCAGAGTCATTCATTTGTTCCCCCCTCATATAACAAGGAGAACCCATAGGAAGCAGGGAGTTATTTAAGATATTACCCTGTGTCCTTGTTCATATACCCCCAGTGGTGAGTAGATCAATATGGTGGAAAGATACAGGGAGTGAGAGGTAGATTTTTGAGATCATGGCTCAGGGGACAGGCAATATATTATGGTTAATGAGAAAAAGAATGATGTTCATAGTGGGAGGACGGGAAGTCACTGAACCTTGAACATCAAAGAAAGATGAAAAATTGGGTTGTGGGAAATACGAAATTATAATTAATTATCCATTTGATTAATCTATCAATTTAACTGATTAGTAATGCCCCTTTTCTGCTTTCTCTTGATGGTTTCCTTGATTTAACTTACTACACTCCCAGTAGTTCACCAAGGGCAACTGTCCCTCACCTTGCCATGAGTTTAGTATTGAGGATGTGAATAGTCCTCGGGCAGCCCTAGTCTCAGTCCTCCAGGGGGCTCTGCCACAAAAGTAGAATCCACTAGTGAGTTTGACCCAGGTGGCTGCTTCAGCAGGGAAACTTGTGGTAGGCTGGGTTTGTGGTCCAGGAATATATGACAGACAAAGGTAATGCTTTCCATTAAACTCCACCCAGAACTACACATACACACACAGAGAGACAAATATTTAACCTGTAGCTTATGATTCCCGAGTGAAAAGTCAAAAAACTCAGGATTTCAGCCCACCACCTGGGAATGGTGCTGGGGATACAAGCAACAGATACTTTAATGTCAGTGAACACATCTTTTGTACATTTTCATGTACAAATAGCATCTCTGAAGTATTAAGCAATGTCACAAGCCAAGGTGGACCCTTCCTTCCAACCATACTTTCTTTTCAGATTTAGGGGAAATTAGCACCAGAAATTCAATCCTCCTGATGGCTATAAAAGCATTTCCTCCCAGCTTTAAACCTAGAATGGCTCCTATTAGACAAGGCTGGGAAGCTTACGGTTTAATTATTTCCAGTTGCTATAAGAAAAGATGCCTGAAACTTTTTGTCTTCCCAGTCGGTCACAGTTCTAATTCCACCTTCCTGAGTAGGCTTTCTTTGTTCATAATGAAGGACCTCTCTTTGGCTACAAATCTACATTCCCAAATGACTATTCTTGACTGAGTTGTTATTTATCTGTCTATGTTCTTCTACACTTTATGCAAGTCAACATTTGAGCCAGTCCTGTATTGCTGAATGCAATATTTAATGCAAAGAATCATCCAAACTCTGCTCTTAGTTTGTATGACAGCAGCTTCCACTGTCCCTCCTGGCCACTGGCTCTATCCTTCCATGATACTCTCCTTAAATCCCCTATTCGGTCAATTGTAACATTTTGTCTACACCACCTTCTCAGAGTGCTTTGCATCCTTTGCCTCTCTATTCATCAAATCTTATCATTTCTCACATGGACTATTTCTATAGCCTCATAATTGGATTTTCCCCATCAGGCTTTTCCTCCTCTCTGGTCCATCACTCATTAAACAGCCAAAGGAATATTCCAAAAGCCCTGGTCAATCAATCTATTCAAAACAATTTCTGTGCTTCCCCAATTCATCTAGGATCATCTAACGACACTTGTGTTTGTCACTGAGAGCCCTTTCAAACCTGGCTACATCCAACTTTTATAGCCTTATTATATAGTACTGGATGCCATTAATCAAGTGCCTAAAATATGCCTGGCACTGTGCTCGGCATTAGGGATCCAAAAAGAGGCAAAAGACAATTTTTGCTTTCAAGGAGCATCCACTCTAAGGGGGAGACAACAAACCAATATATACAAGCAAGCTACATACAAAATAAATAGGAAAAAGAAATCAAGGAAAGGCACTAGATTTAAGAAGGACTAGGAAAGGCTTCTTCTAGAAGATGAAATTTTAGTTGGGCCTTAATGAAAGCCAGAGAAGCTACAGGGAGAGATGAGGAGGAAGAACATTCTAAGTTGTTCTCTGGGACAGCCAGAGAAAATGCCCAGAATTGAGAAGAGTGTCCTATTTGTGGATTAGCCAGGGACCAATGTCACTGGTTCAAAGTTCAAAGACTAAGGTAGAAGAACACTGGAAAGATAGGAGGTGGCCATTCCTCTGCAGGAGCTCTATTCAGCAAGATTTGCCTGATTACTGTTCCTCAAACAACACTTCATTTCCCATCCATACATCATTGCAAAGGCTGTCCCCTCATGACTGCTACAAAGCAGGAACTTACTGCATGCTTGTTGACCAATTATTTGCCACTGAGAAATATAGCCTAGTCTTTTGGTGACAAAGGTCAAAAGTATGATGCAGTTTCCTGAAAATGTTTAGAACTCTAGTCAATAAATCTGTTTAATAAACTTCAGTGTCTCTTTTGTACAACCAGGACAAAACAGACTCTTCTCTGTCTTCTAAAGCCCTTCACCTTATAGTTATATCCTACCTTGTGAGTCTTATTATATAGGATTACCCTTCATGAGCTCTCCAGTAATTACTTCCTCTCAGTCTCTGTGTGTCTCTTTTTGTCTATCTTTCTGTCTCTCTGTGTCTCTGTATTTCTCTGTCTATATTTTTCTGTCTCTGTGCCTCTCTGTCTGACTTTATCTCTGTTTCTCTGTCTCTCTTTCTGCTTCTGTCTTTCTCCCTTTCAGGCACGACCAAGCTTGTATGATGTTTATCTGTTGCCTCAGCTCCCTCTCTGCACAGTCATTCCTTCAAGTCCAACGGGTCACAGGACCCTTGATTTAGAGCTGGAAGAGAGTTCAGAGGCCATCTAGTTCCATCTCCCTCATTTTATAGAGGGAAAAACTGAAAACCACAGAGTGCCATTGATGTTTCTGAGAAAGCACTGCTAGTAAGTATCTGAGACAGGATTTGACCTTGAGTTTTCTTGACTGGAAATTCAATGCTGTCTCCGCTATGTCCTGCTGCCTTTTATTCTCTCATGCCATTAAGCTCCTCTCATCTCTCTAGAAGTTCTAAGACAGAAGGTATAAGGAAGGATTGGGCTTTTTGATGTTAAAGGAAAAATGTCTTCCCCTATATGGAAAGGTTCCTCTAGTAAACATTCATAGATTCTTTTTTTTTTTTTTTTTTTGCTTTTTGCTGAGGCAATTGGGGTTAAGTGGCTTGTCCAGGGTCACACAGCTAGGAAGTGTCTGAGGCCAGATTTGAACTCAGTTCCTCCTGACTTCAGGGCTAGTGCTCTAACCACTGAGCCACCTAGCTGCCCCACATTCATAGATTGTTATTGGCCTGACCTGAATTCTTTGGCTTCCTGTCTACATAATAGTGTATTCCTGGAAATGTCACTGCCTTTACCCCAACTTTCCTTCTTGCTGATATGAGAGGTTTATACAACAGCTTAATTTATAACATAATAACAGATAAATCATTTTCACACTAAAGATGGTATGAACCTCTCATGAAAATAAGTGAATCCAACAATAATTATGCATCAGAAGGGGCCTAAGTTGACATGGTAGCATTACCCTCCAGTTATTCTCCGGAAAACATTCTGTCATCAGAGCAAAAAAGACATACTATCTATAAAAGCTGGATGCAAAGATTGCTTCTCAGAAAAGCTGTCTTTTTACAGCTACTGTGCTAAGGAAACCAAATAATGGAACTCATGAGCCCATCTGCCCTTTGCTGCCAGGTGACCCATCTCAAAAGACCACAGAGTCATTGACAGTGAATCTGCTATGCTTAGAAAAGAGCTGATGTGAATGTCCACAGAGTATTTTGTTCAGCTTCCCATTCCAAGGTCTGGTAGGGGACAGAAAAGGAAGGAAAATATTCAAGAACTTTGTCTTTGTGGAAGAGTTGCAACAATTAGCAGACTTCTCAGGCTCAAAAAACCTGAGAAAGCACTGAGTAAATAAATGATGGCCAAAGAAAATCTGAGTTATTAGTTATGTGTTCACTGATTATTCTAGAAAAACCCCATTTCTTGAGTCCTGCCTGCCCGGCACAGGACTAGGCTCTGTAAAAAGGAGAAGGTAAGGGATGAAACAGAAAAGTGAGGATTGAGGAAAGAGCACTCCCTAGAAGGTGTTGTCTCAGTTTAAGCTTCCAGGACTCAGTGGGTTTGCTTTTTTTACTCTCCTTCCCATTTTCCTTCACATCAGTCACCAAATTAGACAATGTTTAAAAAATAATACTCAGTTAATGTCCCAGATAGATGTGGCTCATAAAAAAACCACAATGATAATAGAGAAAGAGAAAAGGGGATTCTAAGGGAGGCCATTTTAGGGTAGAATGGAAGGAGTTTGGATTTGGAGCCAAAGAGGCCCAGATTCAAATCCTGAATCTGTCTCTACTGACCTTTGTGACCTTGATCGAGGAACTCAGGGTCTCTGAGCTTCAGTTCCCAGATCAGTACTATCAGAATGTTCCCTTACAGAGTCTCTGAAAGTCTTTCAGCACCAGATCTATATTCCTAGGTGGGACCTGAAACAAGTTATTTCTCTTCAAGCCTGTTCTCTCATCTATAAATTGAATAGTTTAGGTGGATACCCTTTGATATCCTATGCTATTCCCACTTTGAAATCTTGCGAATGACTTTGGGCAAATCACCCTGTAAAAAGAGGGGACTGAATTAGATCGTCTCTGAGCTCCCTTCCATCTGTAGATCTAGGGTCAGATGATCATGTGAACCTACTGAATGTCTTAAAGGAATGACTGGGGAGAGAGAAAACTAAGGCCATAAGTACACACCTTACATTTGAGAATGTTGGTAGGGCCTAAAAGAATGAAGTGTATCAGTTGGAGAGGAATGGAGAACAAGATTCAGGGGCAAGGAGATGAATGAAAAGGCTGAGAGACAGAGATTCTAAGCAACTAATAATCAATGTATTAATTAGGTTAACTGATAATCCCTAAAATTGATGATCAATGGTCTCTCTACATAACCAAAGACAAAATCATGGAGATGACCAAATGCTTGAAGAGCTTCAAGAGCTCTATATTGTCAGCCATGAATGAGTGAATGAATGAATGAAAAAGCATTTTTAAGCACTTACTATGTACAAAGAACTGGACTAAGTGCCACAGTACCTACCTCCCTTGCCAGTCCTAACTTCCATTTTTTTGAACCTGGCAAATCTATATTCATGTATTCAATGTTATTATTCCCCTGGGGTATATAAGTAGCAATATAGTCTAGGTAATTTTCAATTTTTATTAATAAATAAATGAAATAAGCAAAAAAGGAACACAATTCTCCTCTTTCAGTCTCAGGCAGAGAAATCTAAAGGTTCAGGGACAATCCCCCCTTTCTGTTCCATAAGGTACATGGAAATGCCCATTTTTACTAGGAGCTGCATGAAACCAGAATAAAAATAAATATATCATTAAATTATGATATGGAAAAGGGGAGGGCACTAAATCCTGAACTGCCTCCTCTCTCACCAGCCCCAAGCCTGAGCCAAGTATGAGAGGAAAGGAGGAAGAAAGGATGGAAAGGTTTACCTGGAGTGAGGAGGAGAAAGAGTGTCCCCAAAGGATTCTTCCTCCCTGTTGGTCTTCACTGTACTCCAGGCCACCCAACCCTGCCCCCCCAATCCCCAGCACTCCAGACAGAAGCTTGTATGGGAAGGCAGGATGCCCGAAGGCAGGGGCAGCACCAAGAAGCAGGCACACACAGATACACATGTGTATACACACATATACACATATCATACCTATGTATGTGTTATATGCATAGCACACACAAACACAGGTTAAGATACTCCCAGAACTTCTACCCACCCTTAAAGTCATCCTCCTGAGCACCAAGGCAAGCCAATTGGGGAGGGAGGAGGTTCATGAAAAGGTTGAGTGAAAGGGAAGAGCAGAAAAAGAGAAGAGGAGAAGATAGGAAGGGGCTGAGGCAGGAGCAGGGGAGGGGACACCTCCCTCCCTCACAGCCACTTAGGTGCTAGCAGGACCCTCAGGATCCATCAGTCTGGGAGATGGGGTAATGGAGGAAAGGGAGGTAGAGGAGAAGGGGAAAGAAAGGGGTTCAGGGGTTTACACATCTCCATCTTATGCTCCCCTCATCCTTCTCAGTGACAAAGAGGACTTTCATTAAACAAAGCATAGGAGGAGGCAGTTACTTTACCCAAGACTGAGGCTACTCTCCTCCCAGAGCAGAGGGGGAAGGGAAGAGGGAGGGCAAGGGGCTTTGTGACATCAGGTCCAGAGCGGAGGGAGCGCCACCACCCCCAATCATTTCTCTGACCCCCAACACCCAGCCTCACTAATGGAGGGAGTAGCAGTGTATCTTCTGCCTGGAGGAGGGGCCGGCGCTGACCAGGGTCGTGGGCTCCTGAGGTCAAGTTGCTGGGTCTGGGGGAGAGGGGGCAGCAGCTGAGCTCAGCTTGGGGTGGTTGAGGGGTGGCCCCATTACAGAAACTGGGAGGGGAAAGACAAAGAGGCAAAGAGGGAGGCCCAGGATGGGGAGCCCTGGGCTCCACAAAAGGGAAGAGCTCAATAGCTCAGCAGCATCTGCAAACCCCAGAACAGAGACAAAGAGGGAGGCCCAGGGAGGGGAGTCCTGGGCTCCACAAAAGGGAAGAGCACAATAGCTCAGTAGCATCTGAAAACCCCAGTCCTTCAATGGAATGTAGATTCCTGAAAGCCCCCGAAGCCGAGGAGAAAGGGGCTAGTCTGGGGGAGAGGCAGCTCTCAGCTTCCTTTGTCCAGGCAGGAAGAGACAGAGATCAGAATGGAAAGAAAGAGACAGAGGGGCACCCAGACAAGCACAGACACATCTGCCCCCCTAATTATGTGTGGGTACTCTGGTCTGAGTCCTGTGGAACAGAAACCTCCCAGAACCTGGACAGAGGGAGCCACACCCTCCTCTCTGGCTCAGTCTTCTCTGCCAAGTGACTTCATAAATTTCTTTCTCAAACTATTTCAGATTTGAGGCTTTATTCTCTGCCACACCAGCTACCCTGCCTCTAGTGAATCGGCAATGGATAGATGACTGGAATTGGAGTCCCAAGGCCTATGCTGAAATTAGGCAGCAAAAGGCACAGGACAGAACTTTGGGTTACTCCACTGGAGACCTCCTTCTTAGTTGACAATCAACCCTGATCGTCCAGTCATTCAGCCACATTAGCAGATAATGAATTTAAGCCATAACAAAATATAATTTGAACAGTCAAGATTAATGTTCTCCCTCCATCTTACCCCTAATACTACCATTACTATGAATATCAGCAGCAAACCTACTTTGGTATTCTATTTTGGCCACTGAAAACTCCAGTATTCCTATAAATACAGTCTAGAGTGATTCTCAGAAATCAAAGCTGAAGTTCATTTATCTCTAAGTGACAGATGCCATTCCCTTATCCTTTAAAAAAACGGGGACATTTTCTCTTCTCCATTCTCCATTTCTAAAGCAACAAGTCCCACTGAAGGAGAAAGAGCCAGGAGGAAGCTTGTGCCAGGCAAGTCAAACTACTACCGCCATCTCGACCACCATTTCCCCTGAAACCATGATGGAAACAGCTAAGCATCCATGTGCCTCTCTCAGAACATCAGTCCTGCTTCAGACTCAGTACCTATAGTTATCTCTGTGGGAAATAATTCCTCTGAACAAGAGGCTGGTCAACCATTCCCACCACCTGTTCCCTGGCAGGTAAACCAGTCTAGCTAAAGCAATGAATCATCTGGAGGGAAAGATTAGAGGTAGCAGGTGATCTGCTTCCTCTTGCTGCTGTCACTGGAATGAAATATTGCTCCATTAGCCTCAAGTTTGCCAGAGCTGCACACATATTCTCTGAAGTATCCAGGAGACCTCAGCTCAGTTTTACACATGCAGCCTGCCACAGCTTTTGAAATCCAATAAAGTGCTTTTTAAATCCCTATGGTATCCTCAGAATTCCTTGGCAGCCTTGGTTTACACAGTGTGCACAAAATTTGAGAATTAGAAGGGACCATAACAGCCATCTCAACTAATAAATATAGGAAAGGAATACCCAGAATAACAGCAGAAAAATGGTCATCCAGTTTTTCCTTGGTTCCCCCCCACATAATGAGGAAAAACCCACTATTTCTTCAAGATGTACCACTGTATTTTGGAGGAATTCTCCTTTTCAGGAAAAATTTTCTGATTTCATGCCTAAATTGGTCCCTTTATAACTTCCAACTATTGATCATAATTCTTATCTCTAATCCTTCATATACATAAGAGACTTTTGTGTTTTTTACGTGTTTTCCCAAGTTTCTCTGAAATACTTCATTTAAGCATTTCTTATCATACAATAATATTTCATTATATTTATGTGTAACAATTTGTTTAGGCATTCTTCCAATTGAAGGGCACCTGATTAGTCTCTTATTACTGCTACTACTATAAAAAGGTCTTATAAATGTACACATTATAAATTTCTTTCCTCTCTTTCTTTGCTCTTATTGGGATATAAGCCTAGTAGTGATAGAGCAAAAGGTATGCTCAATTCAGTGTATATCCAACATACTTTAAAATAGATTTTCAGAATGGCTAGACAGTGGCAAAAACATTTTTAATTACTAAGCCTATTTTCCACCAGTCCTTCAACAACTTATTTTCCTTTTTTTTAAACTGTCATCTTTACCAATCACTTTATAAAGGGTAATGAATTGTTTGTTCTCTTAACTACGTATCTTATCTTCAGTATCAAAGACCTATTACTCATGATTGTAAAGTAGAACTCAAGAGTTGCTTTAATTTGTCTTTCCTAATTATTTGTACTTTTGATAACTGTTCTATATGGATGTGGATAGGTTAGATTTCTTCCTCTGAAAACTGCCTATGTATATTCCTTGACCATATTATCAGTTGGGAAATTCCTTTTATGATTATAAATTAGAATCTGTTTTCCATATACCTTACACAAAGAAACAAGCTGCAAAGGCTTTTATTCATTTCCCTGTTTTTTTTTTCAACTTTAGCTGCATTAATTTTGTTTTTACAAAAACATGAAAATTTTATGTAATTTTAATGATACATTTTACCTCCTGAGATCTTTTCTCTTTTTTATCCTTGAACTCTTCCTCTATTTACATATGTGAAAGATAATTTCTCAATTATGGAATTTGTTTATACTGTTTCCTTTTTGTTTAATTCAGGTATTCATTTAAAACTTATCTTGGTTTACATTGTGAGATGCTGATTTATACCAATTTCCTGTCATCTTGATTTTCAGTGTCCTCAGAAGTTTTTGTCAAAAAGTTAGTCCTTATCCCCAGTAGTGATGGTTTTTGGGTTTATGGAACACTAAATTACTAGCTACTGGCTTCTCACACACTATGCCCAGATTGCCTCTTTTTTATCACAAATTATATGACTAAGTAGTCACTTCCTCTCATCATTTTAATCATTTCCATTCCAAGAACTAATTCCATTTTATTACTGAGAATCCAGAATAGTAAGTCAATAAACATCTGTCAAGCACTTACTAATATGTCAGGCATTGAGCTAAGTAAATGTTTGGAATATAAAGACAAAATATAGTATGTCCTCTGAAGGAGCTCTTAATGGGAAAATAATTTGCAAACAATTATGGAGAACCATGGGCAGGATAAAGGGAAAATAATTAGTAGTGGGAAGAAGAGCTAGAATTAAGGGGGTCAAGGAAGGCTTTCTAAAGAATGTGAGATTTCATCTGGGATGTAAAAAAATGCCAGGAAAATGAAGAGGTGGAAATGAAAAGTACAAACATTTAAGATGGGAGGAGCAGACAGTAAAAATGCTGAAAGTCAAGAGGAAAATGGCCATTTCTTTTTGCTGATTCCTCTACTTCATGAAGGATTAAATGATGACTAAGGCAATTCAAAAAGCTTTTAGTTAAATGGCAGAGTAAAGGTAGAACTAAGACAAGCCCTCTCAACATTACCACTAAAAATTAAATGATGACCCAAAATTAAAATAATGCTCCAAATCAAATTATCAAGTGGCAGAGCTGACAAAAAAATTGAGGCAACTTAAGAGGTTGGAAGAAGAGATTTGACAGAAGAGTAGAGGCTGGCCTGGAGCTCATGTAGATAAAATGCTATTGGTGAGATTAAATGGTAGCAGCAGAAAGAGCAGACACTTTAGGATCTCAAGCCAGAGACAGTAAGGGACATAATTGGTCAAGAGGAGAGTAGAGGAGACCCCGTGCTAGCACTGGACACAGGACTAGAAGCTATTTGGCAGCTCCATTGCTTATAATGACTCCTGAGTCACAGTTCAAGGACAGAAAGAAGCACATTCAGGCAAGAGGGAGTAGGGACCCTCAGCAGTAGTGTCATTTTCACAAGGGATGAGTAACAGTGAAAATCTGTAATAATTGTACTCCCAAGAAATAAGAGTTTCTTCCTCAGTAAAAGCAAGAGCACAAACCAGGAAGGAAGAAACTATATCTCTCCCTAATCACATTACCTTTCAGTCACTAAAAACTTCCAAACTCCCATGACTAGATGTGAAAGTAGTAGTGTGAAAGGCTGAGACTTCAGATATTGCATTTCCCCACTGCTCCCACTTTGGAAACAGAGACCAACTTCAAGATAAATTTAAAATCAAGCAATAAGCTGGAAAAATAAGCAAAAAATTAAAACCCAGATCATAAAAATCTACAATGGGGACAAGGAAGTTCAAGACACAAAAAGCAATGGCAATCATGATCTCAGACAAAGTAAAAGCAAAAGAAAATCTCATTCACAGAGTTAAATGAGGAACTTACATCTTGCTAAAAAAGTATTATAATAAAGCAAAAAAAGTATTATAATAAAAAACCTCCAAAAGAGATATGAAAATAATAAAATAAAATAAATAAAATAAAAAATAATAGTAATACTAAACAAATATGGAATTAATGGTAGAACATCCAACTCCTTAAAGAAAAGTTAAATGACTTAGAGAAGGAAATAGTCAAACTATACTAATAATTAATCCATGCATAAAATAATTAAGAAAGAAAATAACAGATGAAAAGAATCTTAGAAAAAAAATAAATGTGGGAAGGAGGCAAGATGGCGGAGTGAAGACACAACTCTGTCCTCCGACTTTCTGTCAAACCAACAACAGATTAAGCCACTAAACTGATTTTTTAGTCAAAAAACCCACAAATATTTGGACTACAATACATTCCTAGCAGAAGTTACATTAGAGAAGCTTCAGAGCAGGGCTGTTTCAAACAGGCAGTGGGTCAGGCAGTTTGCTGAGCTCAAGTGTAGCTCCAGGAGACAGGGCAGGAAGCTGGGGAGGGGGACTCAGAGTAGCAGGTTCTAAGCACCTAGAAAGTACCTGCAAGACTCTTGGGATACTAACTTGATTTTGGGCAGGTAATTTGGCATATCTGCCTTTTGTAAAAGGTAGATTGTAATCCACTGCAAAGGATTGACCTAGCCCACATGGCCAAGCACCTGAAGCCAATCACCCAAATTGCCCAAAGGGTGACATGAGCTAGTCCCCATTTCACAAGGCTTTCCTGGAAGACTGCATAAAGAATCTCAAAAGAGAGTTAGAAGAAAAATGGGGAAATGAAGTGAGATCATTGCAAGAAGGATATAATGCCCTCCAAAAGAGATATGAAAATAATACCAATTCACTGAAAAACAAAATTGGTGAAATGGAAAAAGTATACAATAAACAAATTGGCCAATTACAAAAGGAGCTAAAAAAAGGTAACTGAAGAAAATAATACATTAAAAATTATAATTGAACAAATGGAAGTGAATGACTCAATAAGACTTCAAGAATCAAACAAAAACAAAAATATGAAAAAATAGAAGAAAATATGAAATATCTCCTAGGAAAAACAACCTAACTGGAAAATAGATTTAGGAGAGACAATATAAGGATTGTTGGATTTCCTGAAAACCATGATGGGGGAAAAAGAGCCTTGACACTATCTTCCAGGAAATCATGAAAGAAAATTGCCCTGACATTTTAGAATCAGAAGGCAAAATCACCATCAAAAGAATTCATCAATCACCTCCTGAAAGAGACCCCAAAATTAAATCCCCAAGAAATATGGTGGCTAATTTCAGGACTATCTCACCAAGGAAAAGACATTGCAAGCTAGAAATAAACAATTCAAATACCGAGGAACTATAATTAGAATCACACAAAATCTGTCAGCCTCCAAATTGAAGGATCGAAGGGCCTGGAACCAGATATTCCAAAAGGCAAAGGAACTTGGATTACAGCCAAGAATAAGCTATCCAGCTAGAATGAGCATTATCCTCCAGGGAAGAAGGTGGACATGATATAGGTGAATATCAACTATTTCTAATGAAAAGATCAGATCTGAACAAAAAATTTGACCTCCAAACACAGAACTCAAGAGAAGCATAAAAAAAGTAAAAAGGAAAGAACTCTTGAGAACTATATTTCTACTATGGGTATACTTAAAGAACTGGGGTATAATTTGATTTTACTTTGATAATATGAAAAAGAAACTAGAGGTGTAAGGGCTATCATATTGGGAAAAAGAGGGAAAAGAAGGTAAAATAAGGTTTAAAAAAAAGGAAGTAAAAATAAGGTAAAATCTCATGAAGAGGCAAAGAAAACCTAATATGATTGAGAGAAAGAAGGGAAGGGGATGAGCCTTGTGTGAATCTTACTTTCATCAATTTGGGCTCTAAAAGATTATATCAGACACATTTGGTTTCACAGAGAAACTTGTCCCTCCTTATAGGGAAGTGAAAGGGAAAGGAGGAAAAAAAGGGGGTAGACTAATAGAAGGGAAAATAGAAGAATTAGGGGAAAGGTGTACAAAAGGGGGAGGGACTCCAAAGGGGGGAGGACTGTTTGAGGGAAGTGATCATCAAAAGCAAAATACTGAGGAGGGGGCTAGAAAGAAAGGGTAAAGGAAAGAGGAAAACAAAACTTTGGGTAAATAAGATGGCAGGAAATACAGAGTTAGTTATTTTAACTGTGAATGTGAATGGGATGAACTCTCCCATAAAGCGGAAGCAGATAGCAGATTGGATTAAAAGCCAGAATCCAACAATATATTGTTTACAAGAAACATCTAAAACAGAGATATATACAGAGTGAAGGTAAAGGGCTGGAGCAGAATCTATCATGCTTCAGGTGAACAAAAAAAAGCAAGCATAGCAATCCTAACCTCAGATCAAGTAAAAGCAAAGATAGATTTAATTAAAAGATATAAGGAAGGAAACTATATTTTACTAAAAGATACCACAGATAATGAAGCAATTTCAATGCTAAGCATATATGCACCAAGTGGTATAGCATCCAAATTCCTAGAGGAGAAACTAACAGAGATGCAAGGACAAATAGACAGCAAAACAATACTAGTGGGGGATCTCAACCTTGCTCTCTCTGAATTAAATAAATCAAATGACAAAATAAATAAGAAAGAAGTTAGGGAGGTAAACAAAATGTTAAAAAAGTTAGGTATGATAGATCTTTGGAGAAAATTGAATGGAGACAGAAAGGAGTTTACTTTTTTCTCTGGTTCATGGAACTTATACAAAAATTGACCAATGTTAGGGCATAAAAACCTCAAACTCAAATTCAGAAAGGCAGAAATAGTAAAGGCATCCTTTTCAGATCATGATGCAATAAAAATCACATGCAATATAAGGCCAGCAGAAAATAAAACAAAAGTTAATTGGAAATTAAATAATCTAATCCTAAAGAATGAATGGGTGAAACAGCAAATCATAGACACAATCAATTTCATCCAGAAGAACGACAATAATGAGAAAACATATCAAAATTTGTGGGATATGGGCAAAGTTATTATAAGTGATAATTTTATATCTCTAAATGCTTATTTGCATAAAATAGAGAAAGAGAAGATCAATAAATTGGACTTACTATTAAAAAAGCTAGAAAAAGAACAGATTAAAAAACCTCAATTAAATACCAAATTGGAAATTCTGAAAATAAAAGGGGAGATTAATAAAATTGAAAATAAGAAAACTATTGAATTAATAACTAAAACTAAGAGTTGGTTTTATGAAAAAACCAACAAAATAGATAAGCCTTTAGTTAATTTGATTAGAAAAAGGAAAGAGGAAAATCAAATTGTTAGTCTCAAAAATGATAAGGGAGAACTTTCCACCAATGAAGAGGAAATTAGAGCAAAAATTAGGAGTTACTTTGCTTAACTTTATGCCAACAAATTTGATAATCTAAATGAAATGGAGAAATATCTACAAAAATATGGACTATCCAGGTTAACAGAAGAGGAAATAAATTATTTAAATAGCCCATTTTAGAAAAAGAAATAGAACAAGCTATTAATCAACTTCCTAAGAAAAAAATCTCCATGGCCAGATGGATTTACCTGTGAATTCTACCAACCATTCAAAGAACAATTAATTCCAATACTATATAAACTACTTGGAACAATAGGGAAAGAAAGTATAATACCAAATTCCTGCTATGATACAGATATGGTGCTGATAGCTAACCAGGTAGGGTGAAAACAGAGAAAGGAAGTGATAGACCAATTTCCCTAATGAATATTGATGCAAAAATCTTAAATAAGATATTAGCAATGAGATTACAGAAAGTCGTCCCCAGGATAGTACACTATGACCAAGTAGGATTTATACCAGGGATGCAGGGCTGGTGCAATATTAGGAAAACTATCAGCATAATTAATTATATTAATAACCAGACTAACAAAAATTATCTGATTATCTCAATAGATGCAGAAAAAGCATTTGATAAACTCCAACACCCATTCCTATTAAAAACACTAGAGAGTATAGGAATAAATGGGCTTTTCCTTAAAATGATTAGTAGTATCTACTTAAAACCATCAGCAAGCATCATATGTAATGGGGACAAACTAGACCCATTCCCAATAAGATCAGGAGTGAAACAAGGCTGCCCACTGTCACCATTACTATTTAATATTGTATTAGGAATGTTAGCTTTGGCAGTAAGAGAAAAAAAGTTTAAAGGAATTAAAGAAGGTCATGAGGAAACCAACTTATCACTCTTTGCAAATGACATGATGGTATACTTAGAGAACCTTAGAGACTCAACTAAAAAAACTGCTAGAAACAATTCACAACTTTAGCAAAGTTGCAGGATACAAAATAAATCCACAGAAATCAGCAGCATTTTTATATATTACCAACAAAGTCCAGCAGCAAGAGATACAAAAAGAAATTCCATTCAAAATAACTATCGATAGTATAAAATATTAGGGAATCTATCTGCCAAAGGAAAGTCAGGAACTAAAAGAACTAAACTACAAAACACTTTCCACACAAATAAAGTCAGATCTAATCAGTTGGAAAAACATCAACTGCTCATGGGTAGGCAGAGCAAATATAATAAAAATCACAGTACTACCCAAACTAATTTACTAATTTAATGCCATACTAATCAAATTCCCAAAAAATTACTTTACAGATCTAGGACAAATAGTAGCAAAATTCATTTGGAAAAACAAAAGGTCAAGAATCTCAAGGGAATTAATGAAAAAAAAGGGTGATGAAGGTGGCCTTGCTGTGCCAGATCTAAAATTATATTATAAAGCAGCGGTCATCAAAACCATTTGGTACTGGCTAAGCAATAGATAAGTCAATCAATGGAATAGGATAGGATCACAGTACAAACCAGGCAATATCTAGCAATCTAGTGTTTGATAAACCCAAAGACCCCAGCTTTGGGGATAAGTGCTCACTATTTCACAAAAACTGCTAGGAAAATTGAAAACTAGTATGGAAGAAATTAGGACTTTACCCACAACAATATACCAAGATAAAATCTAAATGGGTTCATGATTTAGATATAAAGAGTGGTATTATAAGCAAATTAAAGGAACATAGGATAGTTTACCTCTCAGATCTGTGAAGAAGGAACAAATTTGTGTCCAAAGAAGAATTGCAATTCTTAATTGAACACCAGATAGATAATTCTGATTATAGTAAGTTAAAATTTTTTGTACAAACAAAACTAATGCAGACAAGATTAGGAGAGAAGCATTAAATTGGGAAGTCATCTTCACATTTAAGGATTGTGATAAAGGCCTCATTTCTAAAATACATAGAGAACTGTCTCATATTTATAGGAATTCAAGCCACTCTCCAATTGATAGTCAAAGGATATGAACAGACAATTTTCAGATGATGAAATTAAAACTATTTCTAGTCATATGAAAAGGTGCTCCCAATCACTATTGATCAGAGAAATGCAAATTAAGACAACTCTGAGATACTACTACATACCAGTCAGATTGGCTAAGATGACAGGAAAAGATAACGATGAATGCTGGGGGGGATGTGGGAAAACTGGGACACTGATATATTTTTGGTGGAACTGTGAATGGATCCAACCATTCTGGAAAGCAATTTGGAGCTATGCTCAAAAAGTTATCAAACTATGCATACCCTTTGACCCAGCAGTGTTTCTATTGGGCTTATATCCCAAAGAGATCTTAAAGGAAGGAAAGGGACCCACCTGTGCAAGAATGTTTGTGGCAGCCCTTTTTGTAGTGGCTAGAAACTAGAAACTGAATGGATGCCCATCAGTTGGAGAATGGCTGAATATATTATGGTACAGGAATATCATGGAATATTATTTTTCAGTAAGAAACGACCAACAAGATGATTTCAGAGAGGCCTGGAGAGACTTGCATGAACTAATGCTGAGTGAAATTAGCAAAATCAGGAGATCATTGTACACGGGAACAATAAGACTATATGATGATCAATTGTGAAGAACATAGTTCTTTT